>CABFWB010000480.1:47153-64327 GCA_902151455.1 Timema bartmani | reverse complement strand
CAATTTTCTTTTAACGCACATTGTAACTTGTTCATCAACCTTTTCCTCCATATTGACAAAACTGTGACATAGCATGTTTTACTTGAAATACTTGTATTAATACAGAAAAGAAAAACCTATTTTGAACATAGACCTGCTATCCGCGAGTAATTCATGTAACTAAATAGTCAAATACTTGGAGCCACCTAGTATGAAAATATTTAAACAAACAAACTTACATCACTGTTTTTTTAATATTTTCATATATAATATTTTTAATTTTTCTGATTTTCATGTTCTATTTTACATAATTTAACCTTACATGAAAATATTTAAACAATGACGATGTAAGTTTGTTTGTTTAAATATTATCATATATAATCTTTTAAATTTTTGTAATTTTCATGTTCTATTTTACACAATTTAACCTTACTATTAGTATTTCTTACTAGATTCTTTAATTTCAATGTTTACAGTTTCCATGAATCTGGTACATGTATAAGTATTAAATAGCCAAAGCTATTGTTTAAGCTTTTAGTGGGAATTACTCCATCTAGATATCATATTCTGAAAATTGAAAAATGACACCTGGACACGGGAATCGAACCCGGGACCTTTGGCTTAGTACACCAATGCTCTAACCACTGAGCTATCCAGGATTCGTCCCGTGCCCAAGGTCATTCTTTACTCATATTTTAAGGCAGAGTCTATGATGGACTTAGCGGAAATCATTGGCTACAAATATGTGATTATATTAATATCACAAGCTATCAGATAACGCAGCCATCATGTTTAGAGCATTGGCGTACTAAGCCAAAGGTCCCGGTTTTGATTCCCGTGTCCAGGTGTCATTTTTCAATTTTCAGAACATTATACATGTATAAGTACCGAAACATGTTGGACAATTAAGCCTGGCCAGATTTCTCCACCTAATCTGGAATGCATAAAGGAGTAATGGGACGTTAATGCAGATGAGACTTAGACATGATTAAACTTTTTCATAAATATATTTAACTTTCAACTCATACACATTGTAAACAAAACTTTTGACTAATGGTGTTAACTTTGTTTTAACTTGTTATTTTAAATAAGTTTCTCACTTTTGTATTTAACTAATATTGTACTCACATTTTAATATGATATGAATGATTACTTGACCATTTGACTCATGTAAATGTCTAGTTATTGAGTAACTGGGATAATTTATATGTTATAAAAACTTTGGTTAAGGAAATTGTTTTTCCAAGAGTATATATAATATTTAGTGTCTTTATGCTATAGTAAAATTTTATCATCAGTAATCATTAAAAATTCTTTAATCTGTACTCATATATTCATATCTTCATAATTTCAAAATATTAATATCTAACTCTTAACGAATATTTACTAAAGGTTTATAATATTACAAAGCCCATTTATTTAAATAGGGTTAGAAAAATAGGAACTAATTTGGTAAGGGATATAAACACTTTCTCCACTCCCTATTGCCTCAAATAGGTGACTGTTCTATGGTGTGGGTAGTTCTATTTTTAAGTAGCTACTGTATGGTTTTGTATTTAGACATTAAAACCCTCTTCAAATTATGAGACAGTGAATGTTCAAAAGTTTTAGACCAGTTTTTCTTTTGTTGGTTGATACTTAACCCTGCCCTCTTCAACCTCTCCATCCTCCCCCCACTTGAAGTTACATCCTGGTTGCACCTCTGATGTTCTACGCTGAGAAATTTAGTTTTCAGCTGCGTGCTGATATAAATCATCTTAAATGTTCACATGGATTACTTAAATATAATTTCAGAATTATATGATCCACTTCAGTGGCCAAACTCTCTAAGGCGTCACTCTTGTGTTAGACTGGACTGCTGATGACTGAAAGATTGAGGTTCGAATCCTGGTACTTAGGGTAGTTTTTACTAAATGGTTTCCCACTCTCCTTTCATGCAAATGCAGGTAGAGTATCTATAACATGCTTCCGCCCTCATCCATACCCTGTTAGGGATATATATATTTTCTATTATAATCAAACTATAGATCCAGAAGTCCTGGGTTTGTACTCTGGTGATTCCAGAATTTCTCTGTGAAGTAGTAGGTTTGGAATAAGGTCAAACTCAGCCCTGTGAGGACAAATGATTAGCTAATTGTATAATAAGTATCAGCTCTAGTCTAGAAAACTGAGGTTAATGACCAGAGGGTATGTTGTGCTGAACACTTGACACCCTCTGTCTGCAAATGTTGGCACTATCATCGCTAGCAGTGGCAGCTGCTCAGTTGGTCGGTATAGCTCGCTTGCATGCTCACACCATGAAGTATTTATTTTACAGTCAAAGTATTATAATTTACATATTAAAAAGTGATTTAGTTGTTAGAGGCCCCAAACTTTTGTCAATACAATCACTATTTACTTCAGAGTTTCCATGACCTTGCCTTAATACATATGTCTAGTGGTGGTGTTGGCTACAAATAATTGTAGGTATCCACAAATTGGTAGCGTCAATCAGCATTCAGGAGGCCACAAACTGTCTGAACTGTCAACAGTTTAGGGCCTCTAGCGAGCAAATCTTACTGTATAATATACAAGGTGAAATACTGTCAATGACAGGGTCAATAGTATAAATATACCATTTTGGGAGGGTTGAGAAAACTCTAGATAGGCAAAGGGATGTGACTGCAGTGTGCTGTATCCCTCCTAGGGCCACCCCCAGCAAAAAAATTCACTTTTAATAATTTTAGGGGTAGCTACAACATAAAGTACTAATCAATGTGTTAAGTTTCAGCCTTGTACCTTATAGGAGAGTTTTAAGAAAAACTCTTGAAAGAGACAGACCAACAGATGGTACAGGATATACTTAACTCGCTTTTATTATGTTGATTCTAACATAAATCTTACAAGTGGTATCTGTTTTTCTTAATTTTATTTCTCTGTTCCTAGACATAATTCTTTACTATTTCTCTTTAACAACTCAAGTTAATAAATGTATGCTGATGCCTCCTATTGTGACATCTTATCAATTGATTTTTCTCTGACTCATTTGAATTTGTGAGTGTGTCCTTTAACATTAAAAATAAATGGTAGGCGCACCGCACAGACTTTCTCTCTCTTTCTATAAACTCGTAAGATTTCTGAACGGAATAATGTACATTGTATCATCACCACTCCACATAAGAACACGCATAAAATAATATACAATGATATAGAATCAATGAGAAAAGAGGCGCATCTTTGTCCACCTAAGAACATTTCAAACAGTTTAATGTCTTCCACAAGGGTCAACACTTCGTATTAAAATTTCGATTTCTGGTTAAAGTTTTAACATTTTATAAGGTGTTGCAGATCTTCAAGTCATCGCATTGATATTTAATTATTCATTTATACATTTTGACCAATAAAAAATGTAAATATTGACTATTGAGTCTAAAATGGAGATAGATCATTGCTATGCAAACATTTCTCCTAAGAGCTTTAAGGAAAAATAACATACTTTTTTTAGATACTTACTTATATTTAATTACTCTATGGCATTGGAGTATTATTGCGTTAAGACTTAAGTAGTATATGTTTACAACTAAAGCTCACAAAATTGTATTAATATATTTGCAAATATCTCAGAAACTGTTGCTTTTATAAAAATATATGTCAAATAAAAGTTTTTTATTTCTAATAGTCCTACAATTTTGCAATGATAAGTTGTTTAGTTTCTCAAATAGTTGTGGAGATACGGAAATTAACGCTTCTGTAAAGTACCCTAAAAATCATTTTCATAGGAAAATGAAAATAGCCAGTTTATTTATAATCTTAATCAACGCCTAGATACGAATTTTAATCAAAATCGTTTGAGCAGATTTTGAGAAAACCAAATTTTTCTCTTTTCGCCCTTCAGTAAACTACCCTTAATTTTAAGTTTTTATAGACACACAGACAGACGGCATTGCAAAGACTATTTTTTAGGGTTCGGGGGGTCATGAGACGTCGACATCCATCAACATTTCAGGTTAGTTTTTTTTTACGGTCGCAATACTTAAACTTTAATGTCCAAAAAGTTAAAAAAATTCATATAATTGCGTATAGATTGAAAGTTATTGATTTTATAAAAATATGTTTCGGATAAAATATCTGTATTATAAATATATATACATATTTGTAATGCTAAGTAATTTCATATCTCAAATAGTTTCGGAGCTATTATAAAAAATGTTAATTGACGCATCAGACCGGAGCCCTTAAAGCCATTTTGCCGAAATATTGAGGGTAGCCATTTTGTTTGGAATATTTATTAATGTTTATAAATGAAATTTAATCAAAATCGTTAGAGCCGATTTTGAGAAAATCGACTTTTTCTCTTTTTGCCCTTCAGTAAACTACCCTTAATTTTAAGTTTTAATAGACACACAGACAGACGGCATTGCAAAGACTATTTTTTAGGGTTCGGGGGGTCATGAGACGTCGACATCCATCAACATTTCAGGTTAGTTTTTTTTACGATCGCAATACTTAAGCTTTAATGTCCAAAAAGCTAAAAATATATATATAATTGCGTATAGATTGAAAATTATTGATTTTATAAAAATATGTTTCGAATAAAATATTTGTATTATAAATATATATACATATTTGTAATGCTAAGTAATTTCATATCTCAAATAGTTTCGGAGCTATTATAAAAAATGTTAATTTACGCATCAGACCGGAGCCCTTAAAGCCATTTTGCCGAAATATTGAGAGTAGCCATTTTGTTTGGAATATTTATTAATGTTCATAAATGAAATTTAATCAAAATCGTTAGAGCCGATTTTGAGAAAATCGACTTTTTCTCTTTTTGCCCTTCAGTAAACTACCCTTAATTTTAAGTTTTAATAGACACACAGACAGACGGCATTGCAAAGACTATTTTTTAGGGTTCGGGGGGTCATGAGACGTCGAAATCCATCAACATTTCAGGTTAGTTTTTTTTACGATCGCAATACTTAAGCTTTAATGTCCAAAAAGCTAAAAATATATATATAATTGCGTATAGATTGAAAATTATTGATTTTATAAAAATATGTTTCGAATAAAATATTTGTATTATAAATATATATACATATTTGTAATGCTAAGTAATTTCATATCTCAAATAGTTTCGGAGCTATTATAAAAAATGTTAATTTACGCATCAGACCGGAGCCCTTAAAGCCATTTTGCCGAAATATTGAGAGTAGCCATTTTGTTTGGAATATTTATTAATGTTCATAAATGAAATTTAATCAAAATCGTTAGAGCCGATTTTGAGAAAATCGACTTTTTCTCTTTTTTCCCTTCAGTAAACTACCCTTAATTTTAGGGGTAGATATCCAATTCCAAAAACCCCTCGGGGCAACCCTATGAAAACCCTAGATATCAAGTTTCAGCTCAATCGGTAAAATAGTTTAGGCTCTAGTTGGAGAGACAGACAGACAGACGGAAATTCAAAAACCACTTTTTCGGATTCAGGGAGTCATGAAACGTCAAAATTCATCAAAATCTCGATTTCGATTTTTTTGACGATCACCATACTTTCTCTACCTGTAAGATAGAGAGAAAGTAAAAATGTATTTGTGATATTTAATGTGCACTTTCTGAACTGGCTGATTATATAAAGACACAACTTACAAATTAATTGTATTTTTTTTAGCACTCATCTTACTACCTGTTCGGGATATACGCTTAAGTACTAATTACGTTAATGGGTTAGGAATTGGGAAGGTTAAGTTTAGAGGAAGTAAGCTCACATTTGTGTGGAGGGAAAGTGGAAAACTATTTGTGAAAAACTACTTCCAGTTCCTAATTGAGATTCGAATCTCGAACTCCCTGACCTTGGCAGTCTAGCTCAACACAAAACTAGTGTGTTAGTACAAACTAACTTAACTCCTTAACATTCAAAACACCCATTCCTTCACTCCGAAGGGGGAAGCCCCAAATTCGCCTTTTATACAAATTTGGTCATGCCGGGAATTGAGCCAAGGACTGTTGGCTTAGTAGACAGAGGCGGCAGCTACTGAGCTATATAATGATTTTTATAGGAAGAACGGAATATGTTAGTTACTGAAGTTACTAAAACAATTTTAATATATATATACATCAAGTCTTGTTATCTGCAACTGTCACTTTTGATAAATATTATCAATACTTATAAAATAACACAAATAATAAAATGAAATGTTTTCCTGTTGGCCACAAATAAATATGTTTGAATTTTCTCTACTGTTCTTCCAACCAAAATCAGTGTATAGGTTGTCTGACTAGGGTTTTTGGTGATAGTCTTGGGTGTATAGATCTAAGAAGGGCCCCATCTAACAGCTAGCTCTAAGCTACTTTAACATATTTATCCATAAGGTAATGTTAACTTTAGCTGTCACTTTTGATAGATATTATTTATGGTCACAACAAAATATGGTTATTTTCTACAATGCCTTTTCTATGAAAATCGGACCCTAGTATTTATTTTTATAGGAATCCCCCTTTCAAGGATCCCATCAACATTATAATTTACTAAAATTTGGCATTCTAGAAATATGTCTTATTTGATTGATTGATTCATTATGAATGTGAACTAAAAAGTTATAAAAATGTTTCAATAATAATCACGTATGGATTACTATATAATTTCTCTTTACAGCATTAAACTAAACAGACCAAGAATTTAAATAAAATCGTAAAAATTTTCCCCACCATTGTGGTAACATGAGTTTCCAGTTTTTAAATAACAGTCTTCCTTTGAAAATCAAACTGTAGTTGATTTACGTGAATGTTCCAACGGGTTGCTCAACTGAAATCTCAGACTGTTGTTATCTTGTTTGAGTCTTCTTACATCAGACCACTCATGTCGCAATGACATAACCATGAGGTGATCCATCTTCCTTGATAACACAAGCATGTAGACTGTAGATCTTAGAGCTGTTTAGTTAACAATGCTCATTGGATTTAACACATGTTACATAGAAATAGATTAGCTAAGCTGGATTCAATACTTGGATTATTTCTTATAATTATTACAATGATTATATATATTGTCAAATTATATTAGACCTAATATTAAGCATAGAAACCCGTCATTATTTTATAAAACTTTATTTAAAAGAATGTATTTAGCTGTACAGTATTGCCAATTATATTTAATATGGTTTTGCTTTCAAAATTTTTGGCATAGTCCTAGATTGTACTTAAATTAGTGTATTTATAAAAATCCCCACTCTTTTTTTTCAGTCATGTTGACAGTTGACTTTTTTTTAACTATCTTAGTTCTTGGCATAATTTGTATCAAAAGTTTTTATTTATAAAATTTGTTTGCTAATTTTGGTGATAAAGATAGATAGATAGATTTTTCAATCATTCTAATTTAAACTCCACGATATGGATTAATATAATATTAATCTATTTTTAAAAATGGAATAACTTAATACTATATATATCAGGGATTCACAAAGTTTTTGTTTGCATGCCACAGCCACATAATTTTTGGGCTAAAATAAATACGATACAAACTTTTTTTTTAATTATGTATAAAATCAATAGCTTAAAATTAGAGCTGAATTCAAATCTTCATTTTACCTCTAAATCCCATCTCAAATTCTAATCTGAATCTTGGAAAAAATGATGAATATAAAAGTAAACAGAAATATAATGGATTAATAGGAAATACAAATAGTATGCCTTACTAAATGTTAACTTGTTTGCTATAATATATTTATTATAACATACATTCCGTTGGTAAATTAACGAGCTGAGGTCTAGTTTTTCCTATAATTATGTTGGGCCTGAGCTACCAATGAGTAATATTAGTTCTAAAACAAATTCCAATTCAAAATTTTGAAAACTTTTTTTAATTTCAAATTCAAAATTTTCTCAAATCCTTTAATCTCGTATATCTTCAAGGATTTAAGATTTTGAGTGTCCGATCCATATATATTTAAAATCCAAGAAATTTCCAAAATATGTTATAGTCACCAGGCCTTGTGGTCAGGGGTGTAGCTGGAGTTTGTGCCACCCGGCGCGTTCTCTTTGATTTTGCTGCCCCTCTCAAAACACAACATGCTTCAACAAATGTCAAAATGACGTATAGGGAAAAAAATTAGATACCTTGTTTATTTCTGAAGTGAATACACAACATGCTTCAACAAATGTCAAAATGACGTATAGGGAAAAAAATAAGATACCTTGTTTATTTCTGAAGTGAAAAATTTAATCACAACATTCTAAATTGTAATTGCCTTTCTGTTAGAAAAATTGTTGATGATATCATTAAAGTCTGTTAGTTGCTGTTCTTTAGAAAGTATGGTAAGCTTTCTTAACGGTAAGGTACTCATTGTATATCTTTAGTAATTCTTGATCAGTTTTAATCCAGAAAAACTCCGTTCAGATGCAGCAACACTAACAGCAATTGTTAGGAAAGTTCGTAGAAGTATTACAATATTTGGAACTGAGTTCTCAAGACTGTATTTTTAAATAAACTGCAAATGTCCAGGAGGACCTTCCTTCCACTTCTCTGTTTCGTCTTGCGTAGCAGCAACAACAACATCAATAAAACTCTCAAGTCTTTTTCTCTCAACGAGGAACTCTTTCTTATAAATGTTATTGTACTGGTAAAGTCATTATTTATTTGACACTCGTATTTGTCATTCAAAAGATTCACCAGAGTGAAGACAGCATATTTCTCAGTAAGAACATGAAGCTGTTGAAATCTGAGGGTAATTTAGTGGATCACTCTGTACATCAAAAAAAATATTTCTCTTCTCAACTCAGTTTCATATGACAATTTAGCATCTCGTGATTCTTCACCAGTCATCAGTTTTTCTCTTTCTACATCAACATTTATGCTCCATAACTATCCCAAGATCTTCACAAATTTATTTGGCAAAGGCTATTGAATTGTTTACTAGTTCATCCCTATTTTCAGATGAAAATCCTTTCAAAGCCTAGAGCTTTATATCACATTGTTGTACATTCAATTCTTTTGTTTGGTGGTAGGCCTGTGTGTTGTTAATTCCTAAAAGGGTGAATTCCCACAGGCCAAGAAAGCACAAAAAGGGAAACGATTGTAACGCACCAAGCAGCATGCCAGCATGTGAACTGGTAATGTCTTTATCACAAGCTAACTGTTCTAAAGCATTTCAGATTTTTGAGTATGTATATATCCTCGCTTTGCTCGTTGGGGGCCCAAACCCCCAGCGATTTTTCTTTGCAAGTGGATGTAAACTAATGTAATTCCCCTGTTGTTTTGAACGTAACAACTAAAGTTACCGGTATTGTATTTTTTTTCCCACATTATTTTAGTTTCTCCATACTTATAGGGCAGCTAGAATCATCAAATTTGGCACACTTATGGCAGTTGGATGTGCCAATATGCCCGCCAAATTTTATGATTCTAGTTGTCCCATAAGTGTTTCAGAAAATTAAAAAATGTGTGGAAAACGTGCAAAATTTACCTAAAATAAAAAAATCTAGCTCTAGCTAAGGTATAACCAATGGAAATACGACAAAAAATAATAGAACCAAACTTGTGGATCTCGCCAAATCCGTAGCTGTTGCTGCACTCTGTTTTTTGATAGGTCTTACCGTTTAGCCACAAGAGACCTCCAAAGAAAGTTTCGTAGACACTATGCATTTTTATGTATATAGTAAATGCATAAGTATTCATTTTTTTCAACACACAGGTGTTTGAATGAGACGGGTATCGCTAGGTGCCATCAAGGGGCATTAAAAATAAAAGTTCATTTTAAATATGGTTTCACTAGCGAAAGGATACAAATATCTTTCAAGATATATATATAGTCATGTTGAATAGGTATATTTTGAAACTATATATATAGTTTCAAAATATACCTATTCAACATATATATATATATAGTTTCAAAATATTCAACATATATATATATAGTTTCAAAATATTCAACATATATATATATATATATAGTTTCAAAATATTCAACATATATATATATATATATATATATATAGTTTCAAAATATACCTATTCAACATGACTCAAAACTTCCTAGAAAGGACTATAAAAGAACGGAAACTACAAAAATATGACCTATAATTACATGACAAAAAATTACCTATAAAATATATATTTCTACAATTAAAGGATCATGAACAGAGCTTATGTACTTATTAGCATTGTGTGTATGAACCAATGAAAAGATGAAGCATCATCAAAGTCGTTGCTCTGGTTATTATATATTATAAATCTAGGGTTCATTTTCAGCCTGCTTGATTATACTGAACTTAGTTCATTTTTCCTGTTTCAGTTCTGTCCAAAATGGGTGGCTCCAAATTTGTTAACATTTTCGGGATTCTTGTTCACCGTTCTCAATTTCTTCTTGTTTGCATATTATGACTATGATTTTTATGCATCAAGTGTGAAACACCCAGAAGCTGACCCCATACCGAGGTGGGTTTGGCTGATCGCTGCCATCAACATATTTCTTGCCTATACTCTCGGTGAGTCCATTCTTCAAACATCCTGTTGTTTTGTATTGATAGATCATAAGATATTAAACTGTGTATATACTTGTGTGTATAAATAGGATATATATAGCATATTTATAAACACACATAAACATATTAAAGAAAATATATATGCTACTGTGTATGTATGTTAATAAGTCACGTCAACATTAGGTTTGGTTAGGTTAGTTTAGGCAAGCTTAGACTAGTTTGTTAACTTAGACTAGTTTATTTTAGCTTAGTTTAGGTTAACTTGGATTTATGTTCTATACTTTCGTCAACATACATAAGGTATTTTATAAAATAGCTGGTAATTGTAGATAGTAACATTTTATGTAACATATTTTCACCATACTGCATCAGGAAATTTATAAATTCATTGGAAAATGTAGATACATTATATTATTTGTTAAATAGAGCAAAATAATTAATTCAGCACTTTCACATTAACATATATACAGGGTGTCTACCATTCTGGAAAACCCAGGAAAACTGGAACTAGCCGGGAATTTGTAGTGGTCGGGAAAAAACGAGAATAAGTCGGGAATTTGGTTGATTTAAAAAAATTTGGGAAAATATTTTTTACTTAAAATATTAATTAATTTAATAATCATTAAATCAGTAAATTATAATTTGATCCAAACTGTTTTTTTGTAGCTGATATGATATAATTTTCTAATTCCAAGTAGACTACGTTAATACAAATTAGAAAAACATGTTTATTTAAATTTTAAAACTTATTATTATTCATAAAAAAATAATAAAAAACATTGGGGGTGGTGAATTACTTTTGTGTCAGGAAATTTAGGAAATGATTGGGGAAAAAGTCGGGAATTTCATTGTTCAAGTTTAGTAGACACCATGATATATCTAGTATCCTATATTTTAAATAGGGGTAATTGAGAGACATGCTTTTTCAGGCCAACTGTGTTTTCACTAGAAGGTGGCTAAGAGAATGTAAAGCAATTATTTCTTCATTCCTAAAGTTTTTGTTGAAATTGATTAATTTGTTGCTCAGATCCAAGGCCTTAAGACATTTTTATTGAATAAATTTACAGAAAAAAAAATTATTAACTAAACACATGACTTGTGGAAAAAAGGTAAACTTTCATAGGTTAGCAATAATCTTATGTGTAAAATACCAATTTTCACCGCTAACACTTTCCCGTTAAGAGTCACAATGTTCTGTCCTCACACAACCCAACAAACTCGTGGATCTTTACTAGTCCAAACAATGCTACCAACTGCACTACTGTAATATCCCACATTATAAACGGCCCCGTGGTATAGTGGTCAGCGAACCTGGCTACCAACCTTCTGCACCCTCATGTTTACTATCATCACCTCATCGGGACATGGAAAGGGCCTCCACGGGCATCCCCTGTGTGGCAGTACATAGTACCGGCTAATATTCCCACAATGTGTGCTACGAGGGATGTAGCCCAGACTCACATGAATAACATATAAATCCTTTATTATGATAATATTACTGCACAGTGATCTGAGCAGGTGATGGAAACAATTGGTGAATATGTAAAAATAACTTATTTTTAATAAAAATTGTTAAAGTTAACGGCAACAATTAAAATATATACATAATCATAAAGAAGATTATTATTAGCATTATTTTTGGCAACCCTCATAAAAATTCGCTGTATACCTTGAAAAGTTTTTTTTAATTTTTAGCTTTTTATAAACTGCACTTATTTTCACTATTTCACTTTTTGCGGTTTGAAAAGGTTCATTAACTTAAATTAACTGAGCCAAAAAAAACCACAAACTTTTTTCTTAACCGTTTGAATATCTCCAACTACCAAACTTTAAGGGTTAGTTTTTTATGAAATTCCCCTTGTTTTCTTATTTTTTTCCAGGCATAAAAATTCCATTGTTTTCCTGGTTTTCCAGGCTTTTTGACAGATTTTTATACTAATCTTCATAATTCACAAACAATCACAAACATATTTTAAATTCCAGTAACTTTTTTTTAAATCTTCTGGAATTACTTATGTCGCTGCACTTCTATAAAAAGCTTTATCATGGTTATCTCTTGGATTAAGCTTTAAATAAGCATGATATTGGAAATTCCAGTAAGACTAAAAACTCTTCAGTGGCCGAATGGTCTGAGGCCTCACTCTCACTGTCCTGCTCTTGACGGGGAGATTGGAGTTTTAATCTTGTTCGGGTCTACTTAGGATGGTTTTTATTAAATGGTTTCCTACTCTCCTTCCATTCAAATGAGGGTATATTACCTCTAAAATGTTTCCTTCCTCATTTATATCCTCCCATTAGAGTAATTATCATATAACCAGGACAGGTAGTAAGACACGCTGATAAAAAAAAAGAAGAGAAAGTAAACCGAAGAAATGAGCACCCTTATTCAGTGTACATCTTATCTCAGCACCCACACTACCCTGATTCAGTGCACATATTATTTCAGCACACCCACTATCCTGATTCAGTGTACATCTTATTTCAGCACGCCCACTATCCTGATTCAGTGCACATATTATTTCAGCACGCCCACTACCCTGATTCAGTGTACATCTTATCTCAGCACCCACACTACCCTGATTCAGTGCACATATTATTTCAGCACGCCCACTATCCTGATTCAGTGCACATTTTATCTCAGCACGCCCACTATCCTGATTCAGTGTACATCTTATCTCAGCACCCACACTACCCTGATTCAGTGCACATATTATTTCAGCACGCCCACTATCCTGATTCAGTGCACATCTTATTTCAGCACGCCCACTATCCTGATTCAGTGCACATATTATTTCAGCACGCCCACTACCCTGATTCAGTGTACATCTTATCTCAGCACCCACACTACCCTGATTCAGTGCACATATTATTTCAGCACGCCCACTATCCTGATTCAGTGCACATTTTATCTCAGCACCCCACTATCCTGATTCAGTGCACATTTTATCTCAGCACCCCACTATCCTGATTCAGTGCACATTTTATCTCAGCACCCCACTATCCTGATTCAGTGCACATCTTATCTCAGCACCCCACTACCCTGATTCAGTGCACATCTTATCTCAGCACCCCACTATCCTGATTCAGTGCACATCTTATCTCAGCACCCCACTACCCTGATTCAGTGCACATTTTATCTCAGCACCCCACTACCCTGATTCAGTGCACATTTTATCTCAGCACCCCACTATCCTGATTCAGTGCACAGTTTATCTCAGCACCCCAATATCCTGATTCAGTGCACATCTTATCTCAGCACCCCACTATCCTGATTCAGTGCACATCTTATCTCAGCACCCCAATATCCTGATTCAGTGCACATCTTATCTCAGCACCCCACTACCCTGATCCCCTCACTCTCTCCCCCTCGCCTAGCAACTGCGCGAGTTTCTCCAACAGGGTCAAACAATCTTGTTCTAAACACCAATATACACCTTTACAATAGTCACTTTTATGTGGAATGAAATTTTCTCCTCTATATATTACTTGCTGTTAAATGTATTAAAAAATGGGAAGTCTTTTTCGAAAACCTGTAACATACCGGGAATACTGTTTACGAAAATGGTGGCAACCTATATAACTCATGTAAACTACTAGTTTTATCTCCAATTCATGTTATTTTGCTGAGGGCCTTGGTGTGTATAAATATATCCTGTCGTCAAGAATTGAACTGGTCTGCCACAGTTCTACTCTCTTTCTGACCATTATACCATTGTTAATGATATATTTCCTGTTTGTAACTATAAAGTAAGATAAGGTTTAATAATACTTTCTTTTACTGAACCTGAATAGTAAGTGTATTTATCACCATTCTTTGAACTTTTCATATTTTAAATAAGATATTTTTATATCTTGACTTACATATCTAAAAAAATGAAGGAACTAATTATGTATGAGAAGGGTGGACTATAGTCAAAATGGACTTGCATTTGTATGAAAGGATAGTGATAAAGTATTTAGGAAAAAAAAACACCCTCATTAACCCGGCTGAGATTTGAATCTTGACCTCTCCATCCTCAACATTCCATTGCGTATATATGTATATGTGTGTTTTGGGAAATTGAAGTCCGTCCAATTTCCCTTTTGATGGTTTTATACATCATGTATTATCCACTGGGACTCGACTACCTTTACTCTCTATCATTGTAGGTGAATTGATCTCTTACTACCCTCACCATCATACCTCTAAGATTAGATCGTTAACCACCATTGTGTTGAATGTTTTAAAATAAAGTTTGACACTTTAAAACAAGTACTGATTAATAATTCAACTGGTTGTTCTCAGATGGCATTGATGGGAAACAGGCAAGGAAAACTCAGACAAGTGGGCCCCTGGGGGAACTGTTCGACCATGGGCTGGACTCATGGACAGCCATCCTCATTCCGGTGTGTATGTACTCCGTTTTTGGACGAGGCCCCGAGAGCATCTCCACACTTCGGTTCTACTTCTGCTTGTGGAATGTGTTCATCAACTTCTACCTGTCGCACTGGGAGAAGTACAACACAGGCCAACTCTTCCTACCCTGGGGCTATGACGCCTCCATGGTGGTGGGTTTGTTTGTCAACCTTGGGATATTAACCTCCCTCACCTTTTTATCAAGTCTAATGACCTTACGACACTGGGAGTGTTCCAAAAGGGGGGGATGCACTTTCTTGACCTTCAAACTTTCTTTGCATGGGATTACACACTATGCTTCTTATCACACACTATAGCCGACTGTACCTTATCTAGGAGAGAAGGGGTGGCTCATGTACAATAATTTCTGCTATATGTTGAAATAAATTTTGTTTTCCATCAGAATTTTATTGCTTGGTTCGATAATTTATTAATCGATCACCAACGTTTTTTAAACTAAAAAGTAGCTCTAAAAACAAAAAGAGGTAAGCCGTCTCTGAATTATACAATGCATATTCAAAAAGTAGTTGTAAAAATTAAAAGTTTAATGGATATTTTGAAGCAATCAGACATATTTAAAAAAAAATGATGACTATGTTTATAAAACACATTTAATGAAAATAATTTTCCTCAAATTAATCTTCAAAACAAAGATATTTTGTTTTAGTTTTACTTGAAAGAAAGGGAAATCACTGTTTACTTCACTAATGTAAAACAACTTGTCTCTAATCTCTGCATGTGTTTGTAACTAGAAAATATTTAATGTGATCCTCCCCAGATATTTTTATTTTGATGCCTCTAGATTTTAGAATCTATTTGGAATGGCCCTCTCCCGGATAATTTTGGTAAATTGGATGCCTTTAGGAGCACTTTAAAGTGATCCTTGCCTGGATTATAAAAAAAATAAAAATATGTTGTATAAGCCCCAAATAATCAAATAATTGAGATAGGAACAGAGAAAAGTGTCCATTGAGCATTTTAAAACTGCACATCATGTGGAGGAGGGAAACCTCGATGTCACATTTTCAAACTGCACATCATGTGGAGGAGGGAAACCTCGATGTCACATTTTCAAACTGCACATCATGTGGAGGAGGGAAACCTCGTTGTCACATTTTCAAACTGCACATCATGTGGAGGAGGGAAACCTCAGTGTCACATTTTCAAACTGCACATCATGTGGAGGAGGGAAACCTCGTCACATTTTCAAACTGCACATCATGTGCAGGACTAGGAGTGGAGGATGCAAACCTCGGTGTCACATTTTCGCCAAAATAAGATAAAAACAATCCTTAGGCTTGTTGTCTGCAATGAAATTAAATTAACTATAAGACAAAATAATTAGAAATTAATTTAAATATCTGTTAATTTAGGATGATAAGGAGTGGTAAAATCATTAACATTACAATACATCACTTTTAAATATTCAATCAGTGTACTTATAATTGGTCAGCACATCTGTAAGATATGTACTGACTTTGTTTTCAGGCCACCATTGTGATATTTCTTGTGACGTTTATCTATGGTGATCAAGTTTGGTCATTCACTATACCAGGAAATATTTCTGCTGGACATATGTTTGAGATAGCGTTTTATATAAGCGCATTGGTGACCAATCTCCCGGTGGTGTTGTGGAACATCTACATGTAAGTCAGAGATGGTGCTCATTAGTGAAGTACCAAGCTTCATTTTTATAATTCACAATGATATAAAGTTTCAATATTCTTCATGATTATGTTAAACAAAAATACTAAATTCAATTCAGAACATATTTAAGTACTAGTTATGTTTAAAAAGACTCTTAATAATGTGTGGAGGTTTCAACACAAACATGAGTTAAATTAATATTTTTGTCCAAGCAAATTCTTTTCACTTAAGTTTTATATATATTATATATTTCTGTTCAGATCATGGTTAATTGACTTCTTTGGTCCAAAAAATAGGCTACACATAAAAAAAGTGATCATTTTGACAAGGCTATTCATACTGCAATTTGGATTACTTTTAAAGGGGAAAAAAAATATTGTGTCTCCTTACTGCATTTTGGCTGTTCATAGTTTTTGAATAACAGAAGAAAAAGACAACTTTTAGGAAGACCTAGGAAGGAAAATGGGAAACAAGTTTCAGCTATTAATGGGGGATCTTAATTCAAAATTGGAGAGAGAAGAGGGTTTGAGGAGGTGTTAGGGAAGGAAGGATGGGGAGAGAGAAGAGGGTTTGAGGAGGTGTTAGGGAAGGAAGGGTGGGGAGAGAGAAGAGGGTTTGAGGAGGTGTTAGGGAAGGAAGGGTGGGGAGAGAGAAGAGGGTTTGAGGAGGTGTTAGGGAAGGAAGGGTGGGGAGAGAGAAG
>CABFWB010000480.1:0-46005 GCA_902151455.1 Timema bartmani | reverse complement strand
GAGGTTTATGGGAAACGCTGAGCATCCAATGACGTAATATCGGCTCACTGTCCCCTCCTCCTCCAGATGACAGCTAAGGGAAGAGGTAGTTTGAGTATACTTTGACAAGGCTCGTTAATTACAAACTTTTACTTATGCATATTATTATATTACTTAAATTCTAACATTCAATGAATTGGTTGATCAATCAATCGTATATAATATTTGACAAAGACGAAAACTTACATTCCACTTTTATGACAACTATACAAGATTTCAGACAATAAACATGCAACATATGGGTATACAACCTTAATCTAACCTATGTAAGCACATATTTTAATATAGTAACTGTCTTAACCGTGGACGCCCCTATTTTAACATGTTAATTCCTATGGACAAGCGTACACTTTATTAACATAAGTATGTATATAATGAATTGTGTTAGAGGGAAAGGGTTGTTCCAAGTGCTCGTAATAATTTTTACTCTATTAGAAATGTGTCTATTGAAAAGGATTATGGAGCCCCAGACGGTAACAGGAAAAGGGAAGAAATCGCATTACGTGAGTTGGCAAGTTTTTAATTGACTCACGTGAGCTTTCCTTTTTGGGAGGCTTGTCTCTGGGTGCCTCAGCTGGACCATGACTGGGGTCAGAAAACGTTCAATTACAGTTGGCTCGGACCACATGTAGCAGAGCTTGGTGGCTATTTCATCAGCCTCTCTGCAAAGTTGATGAACTCCATACACTACCTTATCTCCCACCTTGTACGGTACAGGGTATCTGGTCTGGTTGTAGCGTTTAGCCACCGCCTCGTGGACTCTTCCATCTTTCTCGGGGGGTTTGACCAGAGTCCTCTTCCCACTTGGTGGGAAAGATTTCCCACTCGAGATTAATGGGTTGAATAGGGTCATAACCAAGCAACACCTTAGATGGCATACTCTTGTGACTCTTGTGAAGGGCAATATTTATTAAAGGCTAGCTGAAGCCACGTGAGGTTGGAGTCCCACTGCCTGTAGTGAACGTTGTGAAATGCGATCAGCGCACTCTTCAAGTTTCTATGGAAAAGTTCCACGTAGGAGGGGTTGGGATAATAGGGACTTGTGATGAAGTGACGTATCCCTTTTGCGATGCACATATCTCAAAAAGCATGAGATCTAAATTTACTAGCATTATCCGACACCAAGTTACACGGTATTCTAAAGTTTATAAATATTTCCCTGTCCAACGCTCTCATAGCGGCGTTAGTCGAGGCCTTCCTGACCAGAACAAGCCACACGGATTTTGAAAAGGCATCTAACACTGTGAACGGGTAGGTGTGACCTTCTTTAGTTAGCAGCAGGGGGCCAAAGAAATCCACAGTTAGTCTTTCCATCGGGAATTTAGCTACGTCTGATGGCAATTCTCCATATTTCGTGTTTTGGGCAGGTTTCGAACGTAAACACATTTCACATTTACTGACCAGGTCACTTATCTCTTGATCCATCCCCTTCCAAAAAAAAACAGAGTTCTAATTTTCGCAATAGTTTTTGCTTTACCTAGGTAAGCCCTTATGGGGCTGGAGTAATACTACTTTAATAAGATATGGGCGTGTTTTAGAGGCACTACCACTTTCCATTTTGACCTCGCCGACGATATGATTAGAAGGATTCCATCCTTTATCTTGAAGTCTGGCATTGTCTCACCTCTAGATGTCTTTCTGTAAATTTCCCCTAAAACAGGGTCGTTTCGTTGGCTTCACGTATGGGTGTGAACAATTCTGGCAATGTCCTAGTAGCGTCAGGGATGTGGTGGCTTCTACCTCATCATTTAGGGTGCTTTGTTTTCTTTCCTTGAATTCCTCGAAAATGTGTGACAACCCATTCGCGAATATGTTTTCCCTCCTTTCACATGGACCACATCAAAATTCAAAGCTAATAACTGTGCTATCCATCTACCTATTTTCCCTACTTGGCGAGGATGCCAAAGTAGCCAAGTTACACCTTGGTTATCGCAATGTAGTTCAAACTTGTAGTGTTACAGATACTGCCTAAACTTGTCTATCCCAAATATTACGGCCAGCATCTCTAGTTCATAGGTGGGATAGTTGGTCTCATGTTTGTGCAATTTACGACTAGTGTACACAATCATCCTAGAGTGTACTAATATTGTCGAGAACATGTTTAGCTTCTAATAATCTAGAACCACTCTTGATTTATTTGTGTGTTACACGTTCGTTTGTAAAATAGAAGACACTTTTAAGTTCATCTTGGGGTTCACTAACTTCTTTCCCACAAAAAAAAACACTATATTTTGTCTCTAGCTCCTTTACAAAAAGTAAACTCTAATTGATCTTAAAGTATGTGATCTGAGTTTGTTTATTGTTCATAACGCTTAATTTATTTAATGAGAATGTTATTTTATTTTAACTGATTGAGTTAAACCAAAGCATATATTAATGATCTAGTAGTCTTATTAAGCTAGTGTTATAATTTTGTAAGAACACGCACAAATCTAGTGTATAAATAATTACATGCCGGTATTCGAGTAATGATTTGCAAAAGTTCATGTTTAATATTGATTTTAATATGATTCATATTTATCATTCTTTAAAGAAGTAGGTTTAATGTTATAATTTAGGTAATGTTCTAGAATTGCCTACTTTCCTTAGATACCCATTATAAAAGCAGGTGAAATGTTTCTTAAATTAAACAAACATTTAGTTATATTTTTACTTATCTTTCAGTCGGCTCAATCGAGGGGATTGAAATTTCCATGTGTTTTCGTTGCACTTTACGCTGGGGAACGATATTATCACAACTTTCACTTTCGAAGCCTGGCCCAGCACTGATATATGTTTCATTTGTGGTTGAAGTGCGCCGGTTTACTCTGGTACAGTCTGTTTGTAGCTAATGAATCCGCTGTGGTGTACTTGTTTGTTGATGGTGTGCCCAGAGCTCACTTTAACCTTGGCGTGCTTGTTTCGGGTTGAAGATTATTCTGACCATATAAATGTTGCACTTGCGTGATGAATTAATTCATAGGTCCTTAATTTTCGCCCTGATACTATTATGTGTACCAAGTTTCAACCATGATCTGCTACCATTTTGTACAAACAAAATGTTGTAAGGCATTATTTTATTTCACTGTATTACACAATTACTGATTACCTCTATATTTTTACTGTACTGTTTTCTTCCAAACCGTACCACCAGTTTGGGGTGGGTTGGGGCGGGGGGGCGGTTCACCCTCCTCACTTCACGAAACAACACTGACTTTACATACATCATGTTAGGTCCTCACGTCAACCACCCGAACTACTTTTTCCCGCGGGAGTAAACCATCCGCGAGCCGGCCAGGTGCTCTCGCAGAGGTTTATGGGAAACACTGGGTGTTTGATGACGTAATATTAGCACAGATGCAAAGTGCAGAGGTTGACTGGAAAGGTTTAAGAACAGTCTGGTGGAAGCGGCAGAGGAGGTATATGGGAGGACAAGTAATACGAGGAAGTGGAAAGACAAAGTGAAGTAAGCAGTAGAACAGAAGAAGTTTTAAGAATAGGAAAGAGGAAACATAGGAAGTATAAAGGGAGAAGAAGAAAAGAGCAAAGCAAGTTGTATGGGAAGACAGAAAGAATTGGATGCAAAAATGTACAGAAATGATGGAACTAGACGTTGAAGGAAGTAAGAAGGTGTTATATAGCCTAGTAAGAAATAGGAGGAGAGAGAAAAGACAAGAAGCTAGTATGGTGGATGAAGAAGAAAGAACGTTGAAGATAGGAGAGGAAGAAAAGAAACTATAGATAAGATATTTTGAGAAGATATTTAACCCAAAAGAGGAAAGTAATGAAACTGAAACATAAGAGGAGGAAAGAGGTCCCACATGGAAAGAGGTGGAGGACACATTGAAGAGGATGAAACAAGGAAAAGCAGCAGGTGTGGACAAAGTGACTGTGAAAATAGTAAGAGCAGCAGGTGAAGTAGATATACAATGTTTATACAGGGTGCTGAGGGTGGTTTGGAAGGAGAACAAGGAACCGAAAACCTAACAAACCTAACAAAAGGTAGTTATAATACCTATTTTCAAGAAAGGAGACAGGAAGAGGTTCACAAATTATAGGGAGATAACGCTGATGGGGCACTGTACAAAAATATATGAGAAGATACTGGAAAAGAGAATAAAAAATAAAATTAAAGGAAGGTGGATAAAAGAACAGCACGGATTTAGGGAATATAGGTCTACAGTAGACTTAATATTTGCCATACGACAGCTGATGGAAAGAAGGCACAAATTTGGAAAAAAAAACTGTATTTATGAATAGAAATAAAGTTTGGAAAGCGATGGAGGAGGCCCAAGTGGAAATAGGAGTTGTAATGAAAGTGAAAAGCATTTATGAGGATAAAAAGAGTTGTTTTAAGGCTGAGAGTGGGATGATTGAGGGGTTTCAAATAAAAATGGAGTGAAGCAGAGGAGTGCCCTTTCACCGTTACTATTTGTAATGGCAATGGAAATGGTCATGAACCAAGTGGCAGGAAAACTCGAGGAGGAAAGAATAAAAGCCAAGATATTTGCTCATGACCTGATAATAGAGAGGTAGAAGGAAGATGAAGTACAGGAACAACTACAAGAATGAAATGAGAAAGTGAAAGAGTGTGGAATGCAATTTAGTATGGCGAAGTGTGAAGTGATGGTAATGACAGGGAAGAAGATTAGGACTAATAAAGCCAACAGATGGCACTATAAAGTCTTTAAAAAATATTTTAGAAGAAAAAGTAAGTATAGTGTAGCCAATAAGTGGAAAAATGTAATTATATATAAACACTAATTATAAGTATTGATTGAAAATAATTCTACTTGAGTCCTTAACTTCACTCATTTCAAACTCCATCTAATATTTGTTATTGATACCAAAATATGGCAAATAGAGAAATTCAAAACAGTTACATACAAGCACTTTAATTGTATTAAAACACTTCAATAGTGCTTGTCCTTTGTCTAATGAAAAAAAAACCTCCACTTTGTAAAGGTCCTACAAGAACAAAACAGGCAAGATGCGGACGTTCTGGGAAGCCAACCGCCCGCTGGTCCCTGTTCTGCTGTTTCTCTTATTGAGCACCGTTTGGGTGACGTGCTCACCTGTCGATATCATTGAGCTGGACCCCAGGTTCATCTATCTCACCACAGGAACCATCTTCTCCAACATTTGTGTAAGTTTGAACAATCTTCACCAAGTGTCACAACTTTGAAATAAACTTTCAATTTTTTTTTTTTTTTTTTGCTCCCATTTATATGGAGGGAGAGTGGAAAACAATTTAGGGAAAATCTTCCTCACTACCTCTGGCCGAGATTCTCTTCACTGGTAAATCAGACTTGATGGGCTTGGCTTGAACTTTGCATCATTAACTTTTCAATTCTGATATTTTACTAAATATTAACACCATCCTACTGTACACCATGAATTTAATTTAATTTTATGTGAAACTGTGTAAGGGTTTGAAACAAGGAGATGCACTCGCCCCATTACTTTTTAATCTGGCCTTAGAGTATACTATTAATGTAATGCAAGCGAGTAGGGAAGGGTTGACATAAACAATACAATGCACCTATTAAGAGACATAGCGGATTTGTTGGGCAGTAGTTAGAAATTTGTTACAATAAATGCAGAAATTTTATTGGAGGCTAGTAAGGAATAGGTTTGAAAGTTATGCTGGAAAGACAAAGTATATGATCACACAGGTCGGGGACGATAATTTGGAGATTACTGTGACTATCATATCATTTGACATAGTTATTTTATAATAAAGGAAATTGATAAAACTAAAGAAAAAGGAAAAATAAACTATTAAGAGCAAATTTGATGAAGAAAGCTCACCTAGGGAAAGAGGAAAATTGTGGGAAGAATCCAATGCACAAAGGTGACATCTTCCTTTCTTCTGTCTTCTATGGTAGGAGTAGTCACACACACATTTTAACACAGGTAGAATAATATTTCAGCATTGTTGCCTTTATCAAACACAAAGAAGAGAGTACAAATAACACAAACACTGGATTACTCCATTTTGAATTTATAGAAAAACTGTTAGAAACACATTCTGCCAACTGTTTTTGGAGTAAAGATAAATTTCTTGACTATGATTAGTATTTATATAGACCTATTTAAAATAAATAGAAAATAACAATTAGATTTTAAAATAATAATAATAATAATAATAATAATAATAATAATAATAATAATAATAATAATAATAATAATAATGATGATGATGATGATATGATGAGATGATGATAATAATAATAATAATAATAATAACAATAACAACTAATAATAAAACATAATAATAATAGTAATAATAATAAAACTAAATAATAATCATCATCATCATTATCTTATAGAAAGAAGGAAACTACCTTCTGTTGAGGCCTGGTGGTAATCTTGATTTGATAATCCATTGGTGGGCCAGTTCCCACTGTCTAAGTTGAGAACTGTTGCACTGTTTGGGAAATGCTCTTAATATTTTGGTGGTGTAGCAGGTTTGAAAGTCCCGGTTGTGGGTACCAGCATGAATGGGTACAGGCTTGTCCGGATCTTTGTGGTTTGTGTCAAAATGATGATTGTTAATTCACTGTCTGAGAGAACCTGTAGTAAGGCCTATATATTCTGCATCATATGATTCACACTGTAGTTGATATATCAAGTGTTTTTTTTTACAATTGTAATAACCAAGGATTTTGTATTCCAATTTGGTTACTTTGCTGTTGAGGAATGTAGCTGGTAGGTGGATTCCACATGTGCTGCAACGGGTGCTACCGCAGATAATGTAAATGGTGCTAAATAAATAAATGTAAATAAATACAATCTTTGTTTTTAATACCACTTTTACACAACACAAAATATAACAAACATTAATACTGGTAAAATAACTTTTAAATTATTTTAGATTTAATTGCTGCAAATATTTTGTAAAAAAAAAATTCCATTTATGATTGATGTAATAAACAAAAATAATAACTTTCACCAAGGAAAACTGTAAGTGGGCCTAAAGGAAAATTAAAAAAGTGTTTATCTGTAAAAGCCAGAGAATTTTATAGCAAAAGTTCTATCACCACTTTACAGTTGTTTATGACATATCTTAAAATGTATTACCAGTCACATAAAACCTTTTAAAATAAATCTTGCTTTTATCCAAAAATAAATGTGATGAATACTATTTTATATCTACATTTGAGTAAAATGATCCATATTGTTTTTGTTTTTTTTGCTAGTGTCGACTTATCGTGTCTCAAATGTCAAGTACCCGCTGTGAGATCTTCAACTGGATGTTTCTCCCCACTGGGTTGGTTGTCGCCTTGTCACTCCTGCTGCCTGATACACCAACTAATAAGACCCTGAACCTCTGCATGTTGTACATATTATCTCTCCTTGCGATAGTGTCACATATACACTACGGGACATGTGTGGTGAGTAGTTCTGACTAACCAATTAACCAATACCTTGCTGTCCCAGAGTGTGAAGGGGGGTGAATTGGGCTATAAACTGTCACAAGGTGTAATGTCTTTACATTAAAGTAAAATTATAACTATAAAACTTGGCATATGTTTTAAATAGAAATGGGTCAGAGCCACTATTTTACAAATCCAAATTTTGGAGAGAAAAATTATGAGCCTCAGAGGAAATAGAAATATTATGGAATAATAGAAAATAAAAATAGTAAATAAATGTTTAAAAAGAATTGTATTAGCCAATCATTATAACATTTATACATAGAGTTACGGATTCAACACCTTAGCTCAGCCGGTAGTATGTCTGTCTACTGAGGTAAGAGTCCCTGGTTCAATTCCTGGCATGGCCTAAAAATGTATCATTGGTAAAATGTGGGTTTACCCTTTCAAATTAATAAATTAACGGCTCAGGACTGGATGTTGTGCCTGTCCTAGTCTTAAGTTAGATTATAAGGCATATGAAGCTACGACAGGCCTAGCGAGCCGGTAGTGGAAAATATATGGCTTGAATATAAAACTGACACAGGCCACAATAATGAATTTAAAAGTAAAACATAAAGAGATATGTGTTATATTACTGGTCTGGGACCTGGTTGTGGAGTTTGTTCTATAATTATGATGGTTCTGAGCCACCAATATGCAGTATTAGATCTGTAAAACAAATTTCATTTGAATTTTTTTAAGGATTTAAGTCTTAAATCCGATATTTTCTCGAATCCTCAAATCCCAAATACCTTCAAGGATTCGAGGGATGAGAGGGTTTGAGGGTTCCATCCCTAGTTTTAAAACTCCATATTTAAGATGAGTTTTTAGTAGGGGTGTGAGAATATTCGAAATTTCGAATAATTGATAGCCGAATATTAGATTCGAAACTCTGAATAGCAAGATCAGATAGTTGTGTCATAAATCTCTTAAAAGTCCTGTCTAGACCCCTGTATGTTTACGATGTGAGACAAGCGGGTAGCCAGATAATCTGGTGTATGTTTACGAACCAGATAATCTGGTGACTCTGAGTTAAAAATACTCTTGTCATTTGTTCATTATGAGGGGAAGGGGATTTTATAACAGCCGGTGGAGAGACAAACAGTTGCTTCTACTAGTGAAATTGCTTACAATGAAACGTTTAGAGAATGATAGAAATAACTACTCTACCATATTTAACTGCGTGTGAAAATGAAAGAGGAAGGACAAGATTGCATGGTCAACCATTTGAGTGTGCCTGTCAGTCTCTTGTTAGCAGGACAGGGAGGCAACCCAGGCAATAGATATTACAAGGAGTGTTAAGACTAGAGAACATTTAAGGGGTGTCAAGCCTTGAGAACATTTAATGGGGACCAAGAACTAATCTTTTCATTCATTACTGTTGTGTTATTTTAGTAAATTTATTGTTTTATAATATTATTTGAAATAGAGCACTAGGCTAAATCATGGTTTAAATTAGAAGGGATAGCCAGCACACTTACCTTGGTGATACTGGAGTAGAAATTGTTTAGATAGAACACTAAAATCAAGATCTCAATGAAAAGACTGTACAAAACTTAACCCCCCAGAAACCAGCCACACCACAGGGTGATCCGAAGATCCACAAGGAAACATTCCCTCCTCCAATTGTATCAGGATGTGGCTCACCCACGGAACGCATATCCGCACTTGTGGACTCACACCTTCAGGCTCTGGTCAAGAATCTACCATCTTACATCAAAGACACAAATCATTTCCTAGAACGACTTGACACACTGGCCATTCCTCTTCTGCAGCATGCCATCTTGGTCTCAATTGATGTTACATCACTCTACACCAATATCCCCCATATCCACAGACTCGCAGAAATATACGTCCTTCTGGTACCAGACCCACTACCGCATTCCTTATAAAACTATCAAATTTCATTTTGGGACAGGCTACTTGCTTTCTGTAGAGTTTCATATGCAAAACTAGTTTTCATCACTCGCTCAACTGAATTTATTCCTTGGGGAAAAGGTTTTGAGTGTATCTCCACTAGCCAAGCTCTGGAGAACACTTCAACTCCAACTCAAATTGATCTTGTGGATTCAAGCTCATGTTGCATAATTTGTAATATAACTATTAGCTACAATGTATTTCAAATGAAACTGCAACTATTTATCACAACCTCTATGTACGGTGTCCCAAAAGTTATGCACCAAGGACGAAAATGCAACATAATGACTACGCTGATGGTTTGAGGCTATACCTTAATGCACAATTCCCAGGATGATGGATTTGTTGATGTGGACATTTGGTGATCCTGTCACTTCCTCATTAGAAGGTGAGGCTCACACAGGAATGTCAGGTGGTGAATCCTGACATCTTGGAACGTTTGTGGATCTGTGTGCAACATATCGTGTGAATGGTTATCTAACCTATGGCGTGTGACTTTTGGGAAACCTTTTATCTATTGTAGAGTCCTCAAGCACATGTTGTGGTGATTCGTTCACTAACAACAATTTTAAAAGTTAATTTATATTTGATTTTCTTTAATCAAATATACAAAAAATAATAATTCAAATAAATTGTTGTACCTCTAAGAGATTCAACAAATGCCTTAAGTGCACGGACCACTCGCCACTGGCTGTACTTGCATAGGTTGCATATTCATTTTCAAGTTCTATGACATAAATATATATATTAGGATTCTGCTAGAAAAGACAACAGCTTAAATTTACAAACGTTACTAAAACTATTTTCATATATCCATACATCAAGTCATATAATCTTCAACTGTTAGTTTTAAAAAATATCTATTTGTGTATTCTAACCCTTTTTTATTACCATATCAGATTCTTCTATAATTTATTTTAGTATAGTTGAGGATACTATTAAAGAATTTACATTAATTTTGATTTTTTGTTATTTTAGGTTCGACAGATGTGCAGACACTTTAGGATTAACTGTTTCCAGATTCGGCAACACGGACAATGACTGTTAGCTGACAACACGTGTTAAATAAAACAGAGAGTCGGAAAAAGAGAACCCATAGTCAATCACTTTAAACATTCAAAATTATTAATCAAAAAATAGAAAGTAAAATGTTAGGACATTTAAATTAACATGTGTGTTGAAAAATCCTTTGAAAATATTTAGCATAAAAAAGATAAATAATGATGAAACATTGCTTTTGTTTTGAAAACGTGGCTGTTTTTTAAAGAATCCCTAAGTTTGTAAAGTAAACTATCAAGTTTCACTTTTGGCAAAATATGATTTGTAAATACATTTACATACTTTTTTGTGATATATAAAATCTGTTTACAAATGTGATCTGTCTTTGCTCTAATTTATTTACAAGTCTATGTTGAGTTCAAATAGCTTAATTTACTGTTTATTTTTATGGTTTGCTTCTTCTAATTAATATTTCATTCCATTATTATATGTTGTTGGTTATTTGTATATTGTTATTCTTAACGTGCATTTAAAACAAATAACTACCATGTCATTGACAAAATGTGTTTGTTTAGTTTATGAGTAAGGAATGTAAGTATCATCCTTCTTATTATGTTCTAATAGCATCTAACATTAGATGATAGTTTTGGAATATCACATGTTGTGAAAACTGATTTGAGGAAATTTTGTAGATTAGTTAATCCATTTTAACCTAAATGTGACAAAAATTTCTTAAAACAGTTAAAACTCTTACACAAAGTAAATATTTATTCCATTTTTCAAAATAAAGCACTAGAAAGTAGATATAAGACAAATCCTATTCTCGAGTATGAATATTAGCAACTACAGTAAACATGAGAGATTTACGTCACTAAATTAATTCCTAAGCTGCTATATAAAATAGCATTGGTAGCTAAACGTTAGCCATTTTTGTCACTATGCATTTATTATAAAATGTATCCAATCGATTGAGGCTTGGTTGTTAAGTTTGTTTTATAATTATGTTAGACAAAACCACAAATAAGAACTATGAAACAAGTTCTAATTTTAAAAAAATTAAAAAATCTTTTTTACCATTTTTGAATCTCAACGTGGGTATTTTCTTCAACATCCTAAAGGATTTAAAAGTCCAATACCTTTATAAAGCTTCCATTTATTGTTACTTAATTTAAAAAAGTGTAACTCTTAAAGGAAAACCTCTTTTCACTCTTAAGGGATAAATTTGTACATATGTGTATGTATATACATACAGACATGTGTTTTTGTTTAGAAAAATCTTGACCTTTTTGTCTATTTGCAGCACTGTCGAATGAACTTTGTTCCTTCTCAGTATTCAAATCTTATTGTGTCTGTCATGCTCTTTGTTCTTGTCACACTTTTCTGTAGTTCTTTATTTACATTTTCCTTTACAGTGAGTCGAAAAGTCTTGTTTTAATGCCGGTATATTTTTATAGTGGCATTTTATGTGCTTTTTAAGTTTTTATACTCCATATGTTTTTATATAAATGTTATTTTTTAAAGATTTTGATAGAAGCGAGGGCATGCCACTTACAATCTTGTAGTGTTAATACTCAATATAAATTATGATTATTTCTTTTGTAACAAATAATAGGGATTTAATTTTTCTCTTTCAAACTTTGGTGTAAAATTTGTCTTCACATTATGATCATTCTTTATTTCTGCGAGCTCAAGTTTCTTCATGGAAGTTCTCCTAGAAAGCTTATGAATTCAAGTTGATTAACTATATAGTTTAAAACTTAGTTATGTCAAATTTCAAACAAAAAATGTAAATAAAGTGAAAATAAGATTAATACATTTAAATTTAAATAATATCTTGTCTTTGAAATTACTTCATCATTATTGTTGTCGCTTATTTACACTTGCCTTTGTTCTATAGCTTGGGGAGGGAGCCTTTGTTCTATTCCTTGGGGAGGGAGCCTTTGTTCTATTCCTTGGGGAGGAAGCCTTTGTTCTATTCCTTGGGGAGGAAGCCTTTGTTGTATCGCTTGAGGAGGAGAGTAGAGACATGGAAAATATATTGATACTTTCTATTTGAAACCAATAGTTTTTTACTTATAATTTTGTCTTGATACTTTTACTCAAATGCCTACTTATACGCTGGTATAAATAAAGGAACAATTATTTGTATATAATGTATGGAAATGTAATATTTTTAAACTCACGCTCAGGTAGTCTGATTAAAGGTGCCTGCTACTTTGTTTGGATATGAGCTAAATACATGACTAGGCTCTAAATTACAATAGTGTGATTACATTATCATCATTATTATTAATTTTTGTGATATAATACATAGAATAGGAAAATGTATTCTATAATTCAAAGGTTTATTTATTTTTACTAAGGAAGTGCAAACATGCTAAGACCATTAAGAGGGAAAACCATCTACGTTTTAATACATTAAACACCATTGCACATTTTATTTTGATAAAATTCCCTGCTTATTCTTTCAATATCGATACTTTTACAGCAATACTAGAAATGAGTAAAGTATCAATACTTTTCTGATAATACCATATCTCAAGGTAGAGGACTTAGACTGCTTAAAGGGGTGAATAAGTTGAAAAGGGCATGCAATGGTGACTCATGCTGTCCTAGGCTCCCTATTTTAAAATAAAAATCTCTTCCATTTCCTGTGTTTGCTCTTTATTCCTTCATTTTACTTGTTCTAATCTAAGTGTCCTATAATTATTTACCCATTTTTTTCCCCTTTTGTGTTTTTTTTAATTTCCTCTTCTAAAAAGTTGTGTTGCGCGTATTTCACACGCTTTCTTAATGTGTTTGGATAGAATGAAACTTATTTTGGGGGATTTGGTGGTAGTTATCAATTTTCTTCAAGAAGCAACCATTACCTCTTTGTCCAGTGGCAGCAATGTAAAGTGTGAACTGTGTTCTCCTTTTCCTTGTAACTGCCATATTGTGTTTGTTCCTATTAAATGTTTTCTATCCACTTTTCCTGCACCTTCTTCCAAATATAACAAATTATTTATTTGTATATTTTTTAGTTTAAATATTGACCATCTAATATAGTACACTATTCAAACACCAAACAATTAAAAACAACTTAAAAAGATTAACAAGAAATGACAGTTTTGTTAAAATCTGCTACTAAATTAAATACATATTTTAATTGAAATAGGACCAATAAAGTTATGTTAAATTTAATTGTATAAGAAGAAAGCAGGCTAAATAAAATAAATTAAATCATATAAAACTTGAATTTTGATATTTGTAAACTAAGCTAGTTTTGTTAAATCGGTCTTCAATTTGAACCGCAATAATTGATCAGATTACTGAATACTATTAAAATAAATCGGTAGTAAGTAGTAAATAAAAAATTAAGCATAATTAAATTTGATATTTCTTAGAATAGTTATGCCAAAAGTGTGTTATGAAAGTAGAGGGGTAATAAACAACTCCTAGTCAAGATTGCTATTCAGGAGGGGTTTTCTCAACTTAATTCAGTACTAAACTGAATGCAAGTTGACAACGAATGTGTGAATGTCAAGCTATAGTTGCTGATTTAAGGAAAATATATATGAAATAAAGAGTACTAAGTGAAATATAATTTAAAATAAATAAAATTATAGAATTGTAGAAAAACAAAGCACAAATAAAATTGAAAATATATATTTACACATACCTCAATATTTCGACTTCCTGAAGAAGATGCATTAGGAGGATTGAAATATTGAAGTGTGTGTAAATATGTATTAGTGTTTTTACTTTTATTTATGCTTTGTCTTCCTACAATTCTATCATTTTATATATTTTACAGAAGAAAAACTATAAACAATCACAAAAACTTGTGCTTAATTTAAAGATAGTGCAGATGTGAACTTTAAAATATTGCATATATATATATGAGTTGTAAGCATTTTGACATAATCACATTAAAAAGTGGATTTGATCCAATGTTCTATATATTTTTTATTCATAATTTATAATAATATTGTGATTAGTCCAAAGATTTTCCCCAAAGATTAAATTTGCACACATTTAAAAAAAAATTATCCTTGTAGTTTTTTTTTATAATAGCTACTGTGATATTGCTGTAATTGTTTTGGTATGAATTAAGTATGTGTGTGGGAACTATATTAGCTCCCACATACCAACAATCATCTTGCAGACAACCACAGCTTCCAAAGGGTTTCAGCCCAACTACCCTCTTTATTGTGTTCTTAGCTGCGCCAATGTTAAGCTCAATTAGTCTGGTTAGCCGGTGACGGCGAGGTTGAGGTTTGAATCTTAGTCAAGTGAACTTAGGGGGGTTTACCTAAAATGGTTTTTTCCCCACTCTCCCTCATCCCTACCACATTAGCTTAATTAATAATATGCATACATATAACCTGAACAATTTAGTGAGATGTGGTGGAGGGAAAATAATTGGGTTTTTCTCCATCCCCCTCAAACCATCAACCAGTGTATAGATAATCGATAACAAGTAGAGACACCCAAACACACAATACAGCACAGAAATAGCATTGATATAGATTTACACGTTTATCAAACACAAGAACAGAAATGTGGTCATGTAATGAGCTTCAAATCAATCACAAGAGTTCAGCACAATATACTTTGCTTTAGTTGAAATATGATTAGCTTTGCTGCTCTGCACCCTGCAAAGCTGCTTGTAAGAGTCACTCATTACAAATATTCTTATAATCAGCACGATCCCTATTAAACACTACAGTTGGAAATCAGGTGTATCTAGTTGGCGTTGAAAAACATTATGGACCAACATACATGTCTTTTGATTGTATGAATTTCTGTAAATCTTCTATTATGCTAAAAAAACTCCATAAAATGATAGAGTGGGTTTTATTCACCTAGAGGAGACTTCCCAATATTTACTGAGACTGACTAGAGGTCAAAGGGTTTTTTGCTTGATCATATTAATTTAATATTTGTGATTAGGTTTGAACTGTTACTCCAATAATATCATTTATGAGGCAAGGGGTAGATATTTACTATTAATTGTGCTGTTTATTTTTCATTGAACTAATTTACAAAACTTTAGAAAGTATACTTTAAATAATCCTTGATATAAATGATATATTTTCGATTGTTTTTTATGAACATAGCAACAGCTATTCATTGACATTATTCAGTAGGTTATTCGAAACGCTTGTCACGCTCGAGAGATGGTAATACTAACATGTACACACACTCATTAGGTTCTAATAAGTTAACTCATCACCTGTCTTTTGTCCTTCACTGTCCAACCATATCTAGAAATGTTAGTATTAAGGTTGTATGGAGGAAAATAAGGGTAAAAGTTTGTATTATTGTAGGTTTTATGACAAAAACAATTTTTTTTTATTTGCCCAAACAAGTAAAATATTGCCCCAGTAGATACATTTAGTTTAATTTTTAACATATATTAACCTCAACCAGTCTTGAATATTTGTCAAGAGCGTCGCGGCATTTGACCATCAACTTTTTAAAGGAAAAGAAAAAATTATAATCAAATTCTGCAATATGCATGACAAATATTCAAAAACTGTTGATTACAATGTGTGGCAAACTAAACTAAATACATCCAGCCAAGTAATATTTTACTTGTTTTGGTCAAAACAATGGGTTTTTTTTTGGTCATAAGAATTGAAAAAATATTAATCATTACCATTGTATTCCCTTCCATCCAATCATAGGGAACATTCCATTCGACCCTGTTATTTGTATACAAACGTTTACTTCCACACTCTTATTAATCTACATGATGTTAACATTAACATAATTATTTTCTGTTGAGATTCTGTCTTCCTGAAAGTAATAATTTATAAGGTTGACTTGGTTGTGATCACATGAAACATTTGTTTTTCCAGTTAGCCGTGTGGTAACAATCACCTCTACTAGTTAGAACTGATTGTGATCGCTCTTAGCAAAGGCAGTTATTTTAATAAATATGTATCATATAGCAATTTGGGAAATGTATTTCAAAGCAAATCGTTAAATTAATTTGATTTATTTTCCATCTTTACAAAATACTATTTATGATATTTACTTACTTTTAATCATTCTTATTTTTAACACCCATCACAGATTCTGCTTTAAAATATAAGTGAAGAATACACTTGGGCACAGGACAACTTTAAGGATAGCTCAGTGATAGAGCATTAGGGTGCGAAGCCAAAGGTCTTGGGTTCGATTCAGGTGTGAAGGTGTCATTTTTCAATTCGAAGTGTATTCTTAACTTTGTATTGCCTTTCCTCATCACTCTACCTTTCCCCTTTTTGTGTTATTTATGTACTGTTTCTGTATTTAGTGAACTGTGTTGTTCTTTACACATCACACCCTGAAAAATCTCGATCGAATGAAACCTCTGTCTGGGGATTGTGCAGGCGGTCATTGCCTCTTTGTCCCTTGGCAGCAGTGTAAAATCTGGGCTTTGTTCCTTTCAGTGTTGAAGCCATATTGTGTTTGGCTTCTTTTAATTCTTCCTATTATTTCCTGCATGCTCTTCCATACAAATAATAATGCCTAAATGTGAAAAGTGGTTTTCCTTAAATTGTTATTTTTATACATTATTAAATTTCTTCCATTATAAACGTTACCTCTCTCTCTTTATCTTTTAGCTACCTCAATTTGATATTTTCTTTATAAACACAATGGGTCTCATAATAGAGTCGTTTACTCTAAATATAACATCTGTTTTAAGACCCTGAAGGTAGATTCTATAGATCACATTTATTAATTATTTAACTATAAACATGCATGATGAATTACACCTTTTAAAAATGTTCCAATAGTCCAGTCGTTATGTTTCTAAGTTCTCTCAGTTTTCAACACGTGTTGTCCCTCGGAAGAAAGTTGATGTTTGTTTGTTTTTACTAGGCGAGTGTTCCTCACTATGTGGCATACAAGAATATACAGAGAAGTGACTTTTATCTGTAGAAAATAATGGTATAGGGTCAACTTTGAACCACTTTTAGATATGTATTGTGAATTTAGTTGTGTGTGAATATCATGACCTTTACATTTATAAATTGTAAACTATTTACAGTGAATTATTTGTGTGATTGTAAATTGGTGTCTTTGCGGGAGTAAAAATGCTTCAAAGGAAATGTAAAAATAGGAAGTTAGGAAGACAGCCTGCACGGTTACTTGAAATCATTGCCCGCAGAAAAAAATATTTATAAAAGAGGCTGGACACATGTTTGGATCATCATATATACAGGGACTCCCAAAGGGTCTCATGTATATTCCAGATCTAGTACAGAACTGATCTGCATCATAGTTATATAGAAACTGGTATTTGTTAAACCAGGAGATTGATTCTACTCTCAAGACTGGACCTTACCTCCTGTCCTAAGTATCGGGTTCCTCAACTCTTTAGTAGTAAACAATTGAAGGTGGCGTGGTCTAAGGCTACACTCCCATGTTGGACTGGATTGCCACTGACTGGGAGATTACGGTTCGAATCTCAGTTGTTCTGAGGCTGATTTTACCTAAAGAGTTTCCCCACTTTCTCTACTCAAATGTGGATACATTTCTTCTAAAACTATACCTTCCATTCTCACATTCAACACAAATGCAGGTACACTTTATATAAATATAACCTTCCTAATCCCTAAAAGCATTAGTGTAATTAGTAGAAAAGCGTAGGACTCGAATGAGTAGTAAGACGCGGTGCAAAATAAAAAGCTGTGGGGAAACAATAATAATAATAATTAAAGGTGTACTGTTAGTTTGTGTTTGTTGTGGGGATAAAAGAAATGAGCTGAAATATGTTGCGATTGGAGAGTAGTTGAGGCTATTCACTAATCTTGTGTTTTTTTCTTGCCAGCAATGATGTTCACTTAACTGTTCAGGCTCTGAGTTGCACTTGTAGCTTTAGTTAAAATGTACCTAGTTTGTAAGAGGTGTTCTGTACAATATATTTTTTTATTGACATACATTAGTCATTTTCAATCGAACATATTTAGTTAATCAGTCTCAAATGAAGTTTTTTTTTTGTTTTGTTTATTTGTTAATTTTTGTTATTTAAACAAAATCATATATGCATTAAAATGTTAGAACTTATGTAATTTAGGTCAACTTTGGTTTTACTATGCTCTGTAAAATGACAATGTTGTCTTCAAATCTAGTTCAAAGTAGATTAATTTATTTATTTGTATATTGTAGTCTTGAGGGTTCACAATGTTCTGTTTTACTTTTTTTTTTTACTACAAATATATTTTATTGATGTAAGGCTGCCTGAAAAGTAATACAGATCAAAGTATTCAAGTGCAATGTGAAAATTCAGATTTTCAGAGTGACTACATTTGAATACCAATCTTTTGGGTTAAGCCTTTTCTGTTGTTTTTTTTCTAAGATTGTACACTTGGGTTAAATCACTGTATTGATTTGTCTATTAGGATTTAAGATTCACAAAATGTTCTTCCCCTTCACAGTCAAATAACTTATAACTAGACAACATGTTTCCATAATGTAAACTCTTTATAAAGTAGAACTCTGGGGAAAAAAAATTATTCTAAATGAATGTTAATGGAAAATTTTAGGGATGTGGCAGTCTTATGTTTTAAGTGAAGTATATTATCGACTATTCTTACTATGTTTAGCACAATGGTTGTTCAATCTAACTCATCCCATTATCCTTATTTTCAAATCCTGGATAAAAATTCCATTTTTCATTCAGGTTTTTTTTTACACACACATATTATAAGCTACTTAATAAGAGTTTTGATATTCTTTTGGCTTATTACTATTTTAATTGTTCAACACAAGATTTACAAATGACCAGGGCCCGAATTTTGATGACCTTAAAATTATAAAATAGTTCAAATTATTTAAAAAAAAACAACTAAAAATATGAACAAAAACTTTCAGTAATTCCCACGAATAAATCAATTACATACTTTACAATTAATACAAAATGCAATGAAAAGCCTTTAATAACTAAACGCTTTCATTTTGCTAAATATAACTTTGATCTTCAAATATCTGCTTCAGGAGTAATTTAGCTACCCCCTCCCAACACAACCCCCCTCAGCCTAGTTTCATTGTTTCCCCAATAATGTGTATTTTACAACCATTCAACTAGAGAGGATACAAAGTTCATTGTCAAATTATGTTCTTAATCTGACAACTGTGTGTTGAAAAAAGTTATGTTCATGCATTTATAAAATATTGATAGTATTGAATTTCTTGAATGACTTTGATGCAAACCAAGAAAATCAGACCTTAAATTCCAAAATGACAAAAAATGACCTATAATTAACATATACATTTCTACACAAGCGAATAAAAAATAAAGTAATCAAAATTCGGGGCCCTGCCAACCTAAGGCAGTGTTCCCCAAATATTTACCAGTCGTGTACCCCTTCCATTTATTATTTGGAAAAATACTAAACAAATACTTGCTATTTTGTAAAATATAAACAATCGTTACAAATGTTAATAAAGGCTCATTAGCTAGCTAAACAAAGCCATAACGGAAGGGGGGAAATATATTATATTAAAGTCATGTCAAAATCTCTGTTAATTTATTTATCAAACTTATTACTATCAACAAATATGTTATGATCAATAAAACTTGAAGGTGCATTGCGTAACTCCCAAACATAGGTGTACCACAGTTTGGGGTGCACTGATCTAAGGCATAGGAATGAGGAGGGTGGTTTTAAAGGAAGGGCACACACCTTTTAACACCTGGGGGCCACTTTTACTTAAACTAATCAATGGCATGATCCCCCCACCTTCCACTTCGCCAACCACCCACCTAACTTTTACTCCTTATCCTAATTTTACCAATAAGCTTATAAATTATAGATAAAAATTCTATTTGAAAAGTGCACTTATGAAACATGTTAAAAACTTAACAAAGCTACTCTTAAACTAGCTCTAATAGGCTATTGATTTTTTTTTAAATGTCATACCTCAAAGAACATTTGAGGTCACAGAAGTAATAGCTTTTTTTATTCCAAAATCTAAATTTTAATTTTTAAAGTAATACTTTCGAATAACCACCATACATTAAAATTATTTATTTGAAGAAAAAAACATGCTTACAAAAGAGAAAACATAAAACGACAGCCAGTAATGTTTACTTTTAGTAGGCCAAATAAGATAATTGACACGGTTTGTATTTATTAGTCTTTCAATATCAGATTCAATGTTGGACACAGGAATTTGATCCGTTTCATCGAAGAAAATTACTATTCACATAAGTAGGTGCATCTGAATAATGTCCAATGCTTCTATTTCCTTAGGCAAGTAGTTTTTATAAAACTCCATTAGATAAACTTCTGAATGTTTTGCCTTCAGTTCAGAGTAACATTGAAGATTAATTAGCTCCATCTGGAAATCAGATGAGTCAAAATAATAAAACCTTTATGTTCTGGATGAACAATTTTAAATTAAGTCAACCACTCGCATGCTGCATAGAGTGAGTTACCAGTTGTGCACAGCTGTATCATAAAATGGGGAGTGGAAGTGAAAACCATAGTGATAAAATCAGATGTAGACACCCATTCGGGATCTAAACTACAACCCTCCAAATGTAGGGGCCATCAACATGAATCATCATGAATATTCATGAGTTGGTTTTTCAGCAATATTTTGTTGTGAAAATTATGTATCATACCAGCCTATTGAATGTAGGTTTAAAAGGGTAAATACAACGCAATAAGTTTTTTTAAATCATGAATCAAATGTTTGAGATAGAGAAGAAGAATACAGCATTAATACAATCCTTGATTTGTGGTAAATAAAATGACTGGAATTTGTTAAATAAAAAGTTGTGTTTCAGTATTAAAAGTTTGTAAATAAAATATATTTTCTGTTAAAAATGGTAAAAAAAACCAGTTCAAACTTAAGTGGTATGGATAGAAAAATTGCTGCAAAATTTCTTATTCAAGATTTTTTAATATTAGCCTTCGGACTGTCATAATAGCCAGACCTAACATATATTTTGCTTCTTTGCAATTGATATTGAGTTGAGAGAAATACATTTTCTTGATTGGAAATATTGATTGATTACAGGAATATTAAGAAAAAAATTGTAATAGGGCAGCTGGTAATATTTTTTACTGATATTTCCAAGCAAATAATGATTGATGGCTGTTACTAAGAAAAATGCTAAAGAAAGGTTGAGGGAAAGAGAAGCTTAGGAAGGAGGAAGATTAAAATATTATACGACTTGAAGGAGGAGGCAGAGGACAGGGTGCATTAGCGGTCTAAGTTCAGTGACACAAGGAATGGACCTTTCGTAAGACAGAACACATAAAATAACTAAAAAAAGTGTTAAGTTTTAACTCTCATTAAAATTGATATTTGCTATTATTCACATATAAAATAACAATTTTTTTTTTTTTTGTGTGTTTAATACTTAAACTATTTTGATCGTGCTTATAATGTGTTAAGTAAAAGTTTGTATAAACACATCTTGTGACATTTCAGTGTGTTTAAGCATTGATTTTCCACAATCTATATATTTCTCAGAATAAATCCTTTGTCAGAACTTAAAGTATGAAACAACCACTTTGAGGTCTTCATCAAAGACAGGTGCACAAAAGCACACTCATCACTGACCCAGAAGGCCTGATCACTAGCCAGGTGGTTTAACATCCCAGCAGTAGTCACGCAATAAAGATATCAGACTAGCATTGACGGGAAGGTCAAGGTTCATATCTCTGACAGATGTACTGAGTGTTGGTTTTCTCATCCTTTCTACATGTTAATTCAGGTGTATTTTCACTAATTTACCCTCCTCATTACTTGCTATCCATATATGAAGATGTGATTAATGGCCCTCATGTTTACAAAAGTTAAGATGAATGCTGGTGCATCTCTATCAAATTCATCCTTAACCATACTCCCTAAGTCCACTGGTACTAAAGCATATTCTTGTATTTCATGGTGGTTTTTTTTGACAACCTTAGTTATCGAGGTGAATTTGAGAACAATTCTGGCATTAGGTGTAAATGTTGTGCCTCCACATTATGAACATGCGCAGACACAGATTGGCCACAGCCGGGAAAAATAAGGAAAACAAGAATACATCAGGGAATTCAAAATTGTAAGGAAAATCAGGGTAATGTGATAAGTTTTGCAATTGGCTGAGGAAAGAGAAATAAATGTCTTTATTGCATCTTAAAACATTGTTAAAGGTTTGTTTATTTTCTCAGTGCATTCCTAAATTAATTCTTTCTATCCACTTTAATATCTTTATTCTTTGAATATCCTTGTCAATTCCATTGTGTTTTAGTTTGCGAACTTTGGACTTTCTGATTAAGGTAAAGTCAAGATTTTTTAAAAATCTTGTGGTCATCCTAAAACAATATTTCAAAACAAACATGATTGCCAACATTGCTGTCATTCTGGATCATTGTATGTTCATGACCATTTTCATCATTTGCCACAATTGTTTTACTTTTGGCCCGCAGTAGTGCAGATATTTTAATAGTTACTAATATAATCTTGCCAAGGTCATGTGTGTTGGTTCTTGAAACATTTGACATGTTTTAAATTACCAGATGTAAAGTTCATACTCTACAGGACAGGTGCCATAAGAGGGTAATTTGCTACCTATCTCATTAACCAGCGTGGGAAGTTGAGTAATCTAAGAGAAGATCCATCTCACAAGCCTGCCTATCAAAACTCCCAAATATTTAATAGAATTTTGTAATTTGGTACATAGTTTGCACTTTAGTCGCAACCAATTTGGTAAAATCAGATAGCCAAACTATTATCATATGAAGAAGGAAAAAATAACCAATATTATAGTATGCACGCATTGTTTTTATTAGGTATACTTATGTAAAGAGTACACATAAAATTGTTAAATAAATAGTTTTGAAAAAAATTGTCCCGGCTTTACTTAATTTAATGTATGAAATAAGATTGTTTATAAGGTAATTAAGGACTTGTAAAAACTAATACAGATTGAAACTCATTAGGTAGGCATTTATGCTGTCATTTGTACAAGTTTTAAAAGTAAATGGCTTGCTATGTACACAACCACTTACAATAATCAGTTTAAAATGTTTATAGAATCAGGAGCCTTTAGCTTGCACAAATAGCAGTATAAATGATGCCTACCTCATGTCCCCACTCACAGACTATTTTTGTTTTTTCTCTAAATAGACGACAATATCACATGTTCATAAGAGAGACCCTAAGCATGGGATGTATCCTGCATAGCCAAGTGACAAAGGTCTGGGTTCGATTTCTACATCCAGGTGTCCTTTTTCAAATTAAACTTAGATAAATCTCTGTAAACAGCTACCATCCGTTTCTAATGACAATTTCAATAATTTGAGATGGTAGAGATGAATGACCTGATAATAAAGAAGGCAATAACGTATGGAGGAAAAAAGATGTTATGGTGGCAAGTGAGGTGCTCAGTGGAAGAAAAGGACAAGTTCGAGAAAGATTTAGAAAGGCATATGGGAATTGAATGGTAGATAGTAATGGGGGATCTTAATGGGGCAGTTCATGTCGATTCACCCAGGCCATGACACCCACCAGCTCAGGTTTTCATGAAACTATTTTCACTTGTCCTTCCCCAGGCCACATACTTTCCGAGATATAAAATGATAAAGTTTTTAAAAATTGTGCGTGAATGTTGTTTTCGAGGCTCCGCATAAGTAGTATTTAAAGATCAAATTCATAGCTCTGTGTATAGTCAGCATATGACTATCAAATTTGTACCACATGTCAATCATTTTGTGTAAACCTTGCTTACCTCTGAGAGACACTAAAATTAAATTAGTTTTGTTTATTAACAAATTTTTAAGCGTAAAAACATTTCTTTATTAAGTGAGCATTATGGCCTGAGGTAGAAGAGTTACCAGGGTTTTTTCTTTTCTTTTAATTAAACCTCAAAAGTATGGTCTAAACTCTAAAGAGCTGTGATAAGGAAACAATTTCATACTAAGCATAATTCAATAAATAAAATGTAATCATTGAATTAGATTTGATGAAATCAATGGAATGGTGAGGGGGATGAGGTTGAGTCAACATGAGACTTCCTTAAGGGTGCAGATTCAACTGGAATGCACATACTAGTCAGTGTCAATCATCTGCTATCTATTGTTGAGTGGAGGTGCGGTATGTTTCTTCAATATGTTTAACAGTCTAACAGCTTGTTGAAAGTGTACTCTAGGAAAGGAAAGTGGAACAGAGTGCCGTAAGAAGAGCTACACACAGGATGTGAATCTGATAACACATTTAGACAATAAGTGCATTGGAAAAACAACTTTTGACCGCAAGGAGTGAGATAAGTTCTGAACTTCTATTTAATATTCGTGAACATCATAAAACGTACTACCTGAAGAAGTTCAAAACTTACCAGACAAGTTTTTATCCATTTAAGTGTCACAAGAAAAAAAAATATTAAAGACTTTCCATAGAACATCAATAAAATTCCAGTTTTGGTGAAATAAATTCCTGAACAGAAGATATAAAATGCATGTATATACACACCTACAATTTGGAAATGAAAACGAAGGCATTCAAGACCTGGTTATAGACAGTGGTAACATTAACCAAATTGTATCGTTATTGAACAATACAATGCATATGTCACCCTAAAGACAGTTCTTCTTTACGGAGATCTCGTCCTGAGGCCAGCCAGTCAGTAATGCTAGCTGGTTTGCCTCGCCTGCCGAGCTAGATGATGTAGCTGTGGCCCGTTCGCTCAAAGTGTGTCCGGTCACAGACGAGTCTTCCATAAGTTGTGAACGGGTGACAAGAATTCACCAGCGTTGAGCGAGCATAGTCTACTGAACAAGAGCAGCCAATGAGCTAAGGAATGCATAAGCTGTTACACTACTGATGGGTAGCGCGTTGGGTGAAGTCCACCGATTGAATGTTTGCACAGATTGTGCATAAATACGCCGGACATATAGCAATCGAATGGGTTAGCACCAAAGACTCCCTCCAAAAGACAATTTGCTTATAAATTGGTGTTTAGTCTGTAATCATCAACTTCTTGACTTAACATCGGATCGTGAGACGACATCTATTACTTCTTAATGTAAGAACTTTGTTATTTCTACCTCGACCGTAATCTTTAAAAAATGTATTCAGTAAATTCCTTTTTGCAGCTCTTTAAACAATTTTCATCTTTTGGACTCTAATTTTTTTTTAAGTTATGAGCTCTATTTTTTCAATGTAAACTTTTGAACTTAATATTTTTGAATTTTATTTTGGTGGACAGTGTTAATTTTGAAACCAAAAAACCTTGAACTTTAATTTTAGAGTAAAATTGGTTTTGTGTTGTCCTGATTATTTATGATGTTGTCTTTCCTGGTTTTCCAGTAATATTTTTGAAGGATATTCTTTCATGTAATTGAAAGTTAGTATAGGTATTGAATACTCGAGTGTAATGTTTATTTATCTTATTGTACCGTGGCTACAAACTTTCTTCGCCACAAACCTCCGCCACCTAAAAAAGGTTTATACACACTCCATTTTACCAGGAAATCAGCGTCTTGTATGGATCCTCCACGCACGTAAAAACAGAACAATGTTCATCGTTCAAGTTGGCAAGAAAACTAGAAAGAAGACTCGGAATGCCATGTGATCCCTTCCGCTTATCCCCGAGTTGAGGACGCTGCGCAGGCGCTAAGAATTGGGGAAACAAGCGCCAAGTAATATCACGTGTGTCTCCCTGCCCCCTCAAAGTCATCCTTTCGATGTTGTGTGTAGGCGTCGATGCGAGGGCCGTTTCTGATTGGCTAATGATGGCTTCATTTGTCATGGAATACTTCCCTACCATTTTTCCCCACTGTTCTAAGTGAAATATAAGCTGGTAACCATAACGGAACGATTACTCTTTGACGCAATTAGGATTTAGGAACTTACAACATGTAAGTGTACATTATTTTGGAAAAGTTTTTTTTTATTTGAAAACTGGGGAACTATGAAACTCTTTCTAAATTATGTAGGGATCAAATTTGATAATGCTTCGGCACATTTATTTATTATTATTATTTTTTTCTAAATTTAATTTCCTTGGCAATTAAATTTGTTTTTAATATGGGCATGTTTTGGTCTTATGCTTTTTAATTCAGGTTCAGTTGTAGTATTCTCAAGTCAAATTATGTAATGTAATCTTTGTGTGCTAGCTTGCACTATATTTTGTTTGGTTATATACTTATAGTTGTAGTGAGTCTAGATGAAACAAATATGATTTCATATCATATTTTCAATTTCTATGCAAGTGGGAAATTCGGTAAATGATTTTAATATGTTCAAACTTTGTTATGAACTAAGTAAATAGGTTAGAAAGATATGAAGCTTTTTGGTGTGTAGGCTACCCCGCCTCATGGGTTGTTAGATGAGAATAATGACTTTTCTTGTAAATATTGTAGCCAGGTGTATGGCTATGAGCAAAAATATACTATTTAATAAGTATAAGTTGAGATATGATATGTATAGACTTTTTAACAAACTTAACTTCAGATATTTATACGTATCTTTTGAATGGCTTAGCCATGTTGTTTAGATGATAGGGTGTATTCCAGCTTTCATTTAGTTTTGATTATTGTTCGCAATAATTAACTTTGTTTACTTTTGAATTGGATCTATTAACTTATTATGAATGTTCTTTAATCTAGATAAATGCGTTTAGTACTTTGTAAACTTATATATTTTTTTTACTTAAGTACATTTATTTGCTTCCTGATAAATATTGTTGGATTATTTGCTATTTCCATTGTCCGCAATCAATAAACATCATATTGTTAACATATTGTAAACCTTTTGATCATTATCTCTGATAATTAAATAGCCTTCAGGCCAATCTCAACTTCATGTCATTCATTGTGCATTTACATTAAGCAAACCCTTAACTCCCTAAACTTAAATAGGTGAATACATTAGTTTACTGATAGTTAATACAGCTAGGTTCAGGTACTTGGGCTTTGCATATTTGAGTGTGAATTAAATAAAAATCCCTGGTGATCTACGTTATCTATTCTTTGTCTTACAACACTTTCTCTATAGAGAAGGGTTGATTATCAAATAGTCCCTTTTAAAAGAAATTTTGGATTTTTAAGATGTTAATAGTTTTGTACTCAAGTTTGTTATGTATAATTTCTATTTGAAATCTTTCCCATAATGTGTTTAATTTTGTCTATTAGATTTGACCCTATAAGAATATTGGTGTGTAAAGATTTTGGTCTCAATCATTTGCTCAGTTAAGATGAAATGTTATCCATAATGGTACTTTTGGTATATTATGACCTTTGGGTCTCATTGACTATTAGTTTCTGAGATAAGACTTATTATCATATATATTTCAGGTTATGTTGTTCACTAAAATTGTCCCTTTGAGGAATTATTGGCTTGATATTATTATTTATCTTGTATTATTTTTCAAGAATTTGCTTCCCAAATTTGATGGTGTATTTTTATGCTTTATCTTGATTTATCTGATTGCCAAAACACCTTCCTTCACCAATGACAAGACGTGTATTAATCACAACATGTGACCGTGTGGAATGCCATGCAAATCTGCCTATGCAAAAAGAATGAGTCGGCTTGTTCTACTTTATAAAGCAAGGTGAGTAATGTTTTATAAAAGGAACTTTCTGCTGACAAGGACACCATACATTGCTGATATATATATATATATATATATATAGAGAGAGAGAGAGAACAAAAAGCTAATAATATAGATTCCTTGTTGGTTTAATTAAAGCCAAACTTGAGACCTCAACCACACACTGAGAAATGATCAAACTGTTGACACTTGCTCCTACTTCATGCAGCAGGGAAAAAGTCAAGGAAGAATTACATTTCAGTGAATGTGCCATCCTTAAAGCAAGATACCTTCTCAAAGGATGAATTACATTTCAGTGACTGTGCCATCCTTATAGCAAGATACCTTCTCAAAGGATGAATTACATTTCAGTGACTGTGCCATCCTTATAGCAAGATACCTTCTCAAAGGATGAATTACATTTCAGTGACTGTGCCATCCTTATAGCAAGATACCTTCTCAAAGGATGAATTACATTTCAGTGACTGTGCCATCCTTATAGCAAGATACCTTCTCAAAGGATGAATTACATTTCAGTGACTGTGCCATCCTTATAGCAAGATACCTTCTCAAAGGATGAATTACATTTCAGTGACTGTGCCATCCTTATAGCAAGATACCTTCTCAAAGGATGAATTACATTTCAGTGACTGTGCCATCCTTATAGCAAGATACCTTCTCAAAGGATGAATTACATTTCAGTGACTGTGCCATCCTTATAGCAAGATACCTTCTCAAAGGATGAATTACATTTCAGTGACTGTGCCATCCTTATAGCAAGATACCTTCTCAAAGGATGAATTACATTTCAGTGACTGTGCCATCCTTATAGCAAGATACCTTCTCAAAGGATGAATTACATTTCAGTGACTGTGCCATCCTTAAAGCAAGATACCTTCTCAAAGGATGATTTACTTTATCTGAGCCAAGAGAACATCACGTGAAAATAAAGTTGAATTGGGGAAATACTTTTATCAAGACTATGAATACTCTCAAATCATGCCAGGTCAAAAGTATTTCTAAAAATGTACATACATAAGAGAGTATTACTTTCTAATTTGAATGAATTGGATTCTTCTTTTAAATGTAAATATCCCGACATTAAAATTGGCATCTTCAAATTTTGTATGTTGCGTCATAAATGGTGTGTACTGGCTAGATCTTCTGGAATACATTCCGTATGTGTCTGCATTCTCCACCAAAATTTAACACTTCTGCTTCATCTTGTTCTATAGAAGAGACTCACAAGGACCCGAGTCATCACTGAGGCCCAATCTTATAATGTCATGTTATTCTTCTATTTGTTAGGGCTTAACATGAGGTTAACCGATAACGACCACTACTTTGGATTTTACAATGTTCGGTTAGAGCTAGCGTCCTCATTAAAGTGCTCGTAAAGTTAACGCGAGGACTATCTTCTGGTTAGCATTTTAACATCCAAATTAACTTCCAAACATTCCGTCATATTGTTTTATGGCAATTGTTAATATTCAAGTGAGGTTGCATTATTATCTTTAGAAAACTTTGGACAATTTTTTTATGGATTCTCTTGGTTTTAATATTGTCCACCTGTAATTAAATAGATGTTTCACCAAGATTACCTAATCACAGGATACGATATTATAAATCTAACTTTCAAGAAGATTTCTATATTCCTCTATGGTGTACATGGTACAACATCAGCCCACCATTTAATAGACTCGTGTTCAATCCCGATCCCTTTCAAAAGATTTTTTTTTTAAGAAAAAATTACTCCTAGTTTAACACACATTACATGGAATTTATTCCTTATATTTATTATAGCTGTTTAATTTGGGATGCCAACGTTTCTTTTGGGCAAGTTTTTATAGGGTGACTTGTAAGTCGTCGTACAGCGCGGGGCAGAGATTTTTAATTCCTGATACTGACTTTTATCATAACTATTTTGGCTTAGCCATACAGGCTCTTCTTTCCTATTCAAAATATGTAAATTATTTTCGATTGTTTCACTTCATGATTCAGAGTGGTCAATTCTTGTTGTAAATAGTTAATACTAATTGACAATAGGCCTACCTATGTTTTTATAGTCTTGTAAGTTATTATGTGTAGGCCTGAACGTGTTTTTTCTTCACTTTCTCCCCTCCAGTACACGTCCATGGTTAATTAAGAGAAGAAAAAGAATTGTAAACGAAATTTTTTTTTTTAGCACTGCATCTTACTACCCGTTTGATATGCCTTTGTACTAATTATTCTAATGTGTTAGGTATGAGGAAGGTTGAATTTATAGGAAGTGTACCCACATTTATATGGTGGAAGAGTGGGAAACCATTTAGGAAAAAAGATCTCAGTACACCCGATCGAGACCAAGCCTTGCTCTCCCCATCATTGGCAGTCTAGTTTATTGCGGAAGTAACACCTTAGATCATGCAGCCACCAAAGAGGGTTTTTGAGATTTTCAATCCAGAAGAGTAAAGGGATGAAAGTGAAAGAGACTAGCTTGAAGAAATAGGAGAAGAGGAGTCCCAAATGGAAAGAGGTGGAGGATGCATTAGAGAGGATAAAACAAGAAAAAGAACCAAATGTGGACGAAATGAATTTTTAAAATATAAGAACTGCAGGAGAAGCAGGAGTACAATGGTTAAACAGAATGCTAAAAGTGAAATGCAAGGAATTATAGTACTGATTTTAATAAAGAAGACAGGAATCGGTATACAAATTATAGGGGAATAATGCTGATGTGCCACTGTACAAAAATATGAGAAGATACCGGAAAATAAAATAAGAAATAAAATGAAATGAAAGGAAGGTGGAGGAAGGAACAGCATGGATTTAGGGAACAGAGGTCTACAATAGACTTGATATTCGCTATACGACAGCTGATGGAAAGAAGGTATTAATATGGGAAGGACTCAGTGGCGTGTGGTCAACTCTGAACAAAGGGAAGCAATGAGGTTACAATAAAGTGGGTCTGATGGACCCCAGTTTAATCGGAAGCTCACATTGGTTCTTTTTTTATATATAGTTAAAATTATTATGGGTTAGAAAGGGAAAGGGGGGGTGGGGGGAGGTGACACAAACTATGCATGGAATAAAACAAAATAAATGGTGGTCTTGGAAATTTTACTCAATCATTAAATTAAACATCTATATTTAAATAATAATTGTAATTCTAACTCAAATAAAAATAATAATCGTCAATTTACTATTGCTGAAGTTTTCTCTTGGGTTGGTGCCTGCAAATGAATATAACCTTTGTCCTGCCTTATAATAGCTTTGAATCCGGATATATTCTACACGCCATTATCGTTAGTAAATAGTTAGGTCAGTTATATAATTTCCCGCCAGCCCGACACACAGATAATTACCATACACTTTCATAAATTCGAGTATTGAAAAGTCAAAGTTTTTTTTTATATAAAGTGCCTGAATATGGAGTGGGTCTGCTTGTTCCAATTATTTTCTTTTTCTCGTCAAAAATCCAGGGTGAAAAACTATGTTTCAAAGTATTACTTATGAATTTTGACACAGGAGACCTCCTATTCTGCACTTGTTGACACACTCGTCTTTATACTACTGTATGCAAAGAACCAAACCACATCTCTTGGAGGATCAAACAAGCGTCAATATTTTGTAAAATAAAACTAAACTTACTGTAAATTGGTCATGAATACATTATTTTGTAGTATAGTGCCCATAATTATATCTAGAAACAATAAATATTGCTAAAAACAACCTAAAAAATAAGATTTTAACAGTATTAAACGTACAATTATACATCAATCACAAAAGTAAATTCGTGCACTAATACTCACCTAGGGAAACGCTGCTTCCCTTTCCCCGATGAACACCAGACAGACCCGAAAACAAACGAGTGACGGAATAGAGAGTAAACGATAGCAGTTGGCTGGCCGAGCTGTATGAGAAAGAACTGCTTTCTCTAAGAAAGAAGAGCTGCCACCTCAAACCAGTATACTTGTCAAGAGAGATTTCTAATTATAATAATTTATTTTAACTTTATTTTCCTCTTAGTCTCTTTATTACCATTTTAGTTTTAGGGAAGCAATGCTTCCCTTGCTTCCATTGAATAAACACCATTGGTAGGACTTGGATATGGTATTTATGGATGTTGAGAAGACATAATATGATAGTGTGGATATAAATAAAGTCTGGAAAGCGATGAAAGAGGCCGAAGTGAAAGGAGGAGTTGTATTGAGAGTGAAGAGCATGTTTGAGGATAACAGGAGTTGTGTTAAGATGGACAAGGAAGGGGTGGATGAAGTAGTTCCAAGTAAAAAATTTGAGTCAAGCAAGGGAGTGCTCTCTCTCTCACAATTACTTTTTATAATAGTCATGAAAATGGTCATGAATAAAGTGGCAGAAAAACTCGAGGAGGAAAGAATGAAAGCCATGATGTTTGCTGATGACTTGTGGTATGGGGGTGATAAAGAAGAGGAAGTACAGGAACAATTACAGGAATGGCATTAGGAAGTAAAAGAGTGTGGAACGATGTTTAACATGGCAAAGTGTGAACTGATGGTAGTGACAAAGAAGAGGATAAGGCCTATTGAAGCCATAAAGTTGGATGGGGAAGAGCTGAGAAAATTAGAACATAAGATATCTTGGAAGCGTCATTGAGGTGAAAGGTATAAGTAGAGAGGATTTAATTAGAAGAGGGAAGCAGAGAACATTGTTCTATAGATGTGTAAGACAAGAGAAGTTCCCTTGAAGTGTAGGGAAGTGTTGTACAGGGTGTACTTTGTACCCATTCATTGTCACATATACATATACAGCAGACAGTGAATGTAAAGAGAGACTAGGTAAGTGGATGCCATGAGAATGAAATCTGTGAGGAGCATGTTGGCTGTCACGAGGAGAAACAAGATTAGGAATGAAGTTATCTGTGAAAGGTTGGGAGTACATGAGGTAGAAGAGGAAACAAGACTGAGATGGTGGTGAGGAGGGAAAAGGAGAGTATGCCAAAGAGAATGATGGAGATGAAGTATGTAGGAAAAAGACAGCAAGTGTAAGGCCAAGAAATAAATGGGAGGAGCAGATAACCGAGAGTGTGCAAGCAAGAGGATAGGAATGAAAGCAATTAAAGGAAGGAGAATTATGGAAGGATAGAGGAAGATGGAGGCATTTTACTAAACTGACCCGGCCACAAGCTGGAAACAATTGTTGTTGATGATGATGATGATAAATAAGTTTCTTTATCGAGCTATACAAATATATATTAACCACACAAATGTGCAGGAATGGGGAAATGTAAACAAATTTTGGGAGAGCGGAAAAACATATAGGAAAAGCTCAGTCCAGCCTACTGGTATTCAAACCTTGATCTCTCTGTCAACGGCAATCTAATATAATGCAAGCATGATGTATAAGGCCTTGTTTATACTGAAAGCGATTTGCTTGGAGGTTAAAGGTTAGAGGCTTGCATAGCGAGGGAGCGACCCGAACGAACATGTATTTAATCTATGTGTGCATACTGGAAGCGTCTCGAGGGTTGCCGCGAACCGAGCCCTCCAGGGAGCCTGCTAAGTGATTCAACTTGTCGAATAAAGTCGCTCGGCAGCCAGGCGGCAACTGTTCTGTGAACAACAATCATGTTCTATTTTATTTATAATAATGAATATTGCTGTGTTCCAAAGAAGAGTGTTGTGGGACCCCAGTGACATCCTTCACAAGAATGTGGGAGTACTAAAAAAGGTTCTGGGAAGTAATAACGTGGAGAATTAAACATTCCAGTTTAGTTAAAGTATTGTTTATTATACCATATATTTTCTGGAAGGTCATAGTAATTTGCCAAGGATCACTTCCTACTCTGTTAATGTAATTTAAGAAGGTTTCTTTGATTCAAACAGCATAATTCTGGAAATGATGTTGTAATGTGTATGGTTGTGATATACTGATATTTAATATAGTTGGACAACTTAAATAATAGAGTCCTGCCTTTCTTTCTCAACGATGTAATTGTGTAATACACATGCTGCTTTTTGATTTGTTAACTATAATAATGACCAAACTATTGTTTGTTCATTTTTTTACCTAACAAGATACATAATAAACTATAATAATACGACATACAAATTACTATTTTTAAATTGCTTCTGATAAAAAAAAACTTAACTTGGTGTAAAAACAAGTCTTCGTTCAACATTAATCGGTTCTCTAAAATTAGTTGTAGGTTTTGTCAATCTTTCTTCTAGTTTGGAAATTAAGAAATAAAGTGACTCTTTACTCATTCGTAAATATTCCAAAATTGTATCATCATACAAACGAGCTTAACGATTTAAGTTGTTAAATTCACTGTTTCTTATTAAATTCATGAACCAAGCAATATCTATAAGCACAAGTTATATCATCGAGTTTTAGAGCTATGTTTTCGAGTGTAATTAATTTACTAGAGAGTTTTGAAAGTGACATGATGAAACAACGCACCTCAACACTGCACTGCAACTGCTATTGACTCAACTAGATACCTTTTTTTATGTGAACAGCGCATTGCTTGCCACTACCTACTAATCAATCCTCCAAGCAAATCTCTTGCAGTATAAACGAGGCCTAGGACCATGTGATCAATGAAGAGGGTGTTAAGAATATTAATAAATTATATTAAAACATAATTGATTGGCTATCAGAATTATTTACATGTATAGTTGTACCATATTTGTAAGAAGGCATAGGAATGGTGGATAAAAACATAATATAAAAGGGATGAACACAATATAGCTTTTACAATGAAAAGAAGAACACAGTTCACACCTTACATTGCTGCCATTGGACAAAGAGGTAATGGTTGCCTCTTGAAGAAAATCGATCATCACCGCCCAATCCCCTGACCTAGGTTTCATTCTATCAGAACTCATCAGGGAGGATTGTTAAACGAGCAATGCACCTTCCTAAAAGAGGCTGTTTCTATCCAAATTTCCTATACCTTCTTACAAATATAGTACAATTACCTCATAAAGGGAAAAGAGGTTTTCCTTATAGAGCTATATTTATATGTACAGATTTAACTCTCTAGTCTGGCATTTTGTAGTCCAACACGTTTTGAATTAACCACCATTAGTGTGAGAGGCGGCCACCGGGATGGTGCTCTTAGCAGTACTAAGGCACTTAAGTTATTTACATCTGCAGCTGAGTGCTTTGAGTAAACATTATTGTATTCTGGCTGTGTTTTAGCCCTTCCAAGAGAGCAAGAGTCCTATAAGGCGGTGTATTATTTCTTATTCTAAGCTTTATTCTAACTTGTATGACATAGTGTGTTATATGGCAAATCCGACACCTTAGCTCATTCGGTAGCGTGTCTGTCTCCTGAGCTAAGAGTCCTAGGTTCGATTCTCAGCATGGCCGAAAATTTATCTTTCGTGAAATGTGGGTTTACCCTCTCACATTGATAAATTAAGGGGCGGGAGACTGTATGTTGTGCCAGTCCTAGTCTTAAGTTAGATTATAAGACATATGAAGCTATGACAGGCCTAGCAAGCCGGTAGTGGAGAATGTCTTGAATAAAAAAATTGACCCAGGCCACAAGCCGGAAACAGTAATGGATGAAAAGTAAAATGATATGGCCGGCCTAGGAATAAGGGGTACTATATATATATTAAGGGTTCTCATGACAAGTTAACAATGTTTGGTACAGTATGTGTAAACTCCCAAGGCTGCTGGTCTAAAGAGTTTCTACTGTACTTTGCCCTTTACAATTTCACTGTCAAGCATTTTGTTGGCAATATAATAGAAACTTGTCGATCACTTGTCCCACTCTTAACTGGATCCACCTCTATACTCGTCTATCAGTTTGTATGGTGCCTACTGAGTTATATAGAATATATGAAACAATAAAAAAAAAGTCAAGGAAGAATTTTTTTTAAATATTTTATCACAAAAGTAAAAGACAAAGTATTAAAGTACTACAAAAAAAATTTGATGATCACACAAAGAATAAGTTTCACTTAATATAAAATAAGTTATTATTTAGATATAATTAATTTTTAATATCCAAATTTTTTTTTCAGTTCTTAATATTAACTGTCTAATGTATTCCTTTATTGCAGGGTTGCCATTGATATCCTCGATTTCATTTCCATGACCAAAATATAAAATATCCCTGACTTTTCCACAAGCTGCTGGTAGCATAATATTAATACAAATCAATAATACTTGGGTCAAAACGGTATGTCAACTTAAGATAATAACTACAAATACTTAAAATAGCCTCCTCTATTCCCATAAGAGGTATTGATATTAGACAATTGCTGCCAGTACAGTGCGAGTAGGAAAACCATACTCCTGGCATTCCTATTCTATAGTTATACCATCGCACTCCTTTTGCCTAAATTTTATTAATTTGTATTATAAAATAATCAGTGGACACAGTACTATAATATCCAAGGTTTTTATCATAGTATAATATTAAGAACACATTTAATGCACATTTAGTGAATCAATGGAAACAAATTAAGAAACTGGAATACCAAGCATGACAATGAATCTTCCCCTGTTTTAATTTCCCTTGAATCCTATAGCCAGGTAAGAAACAGGCTAGTCACCAATCTCTGTTCAGAACTATCTTGGAAAAGTCATCATTTAGTACAGCGTTTTTCCAGGAAAGTTTGCCATACCCATAACCAAATCAGGTTTCAAAATTAAAATGTTACAATACATAGTATTCCATCTTAACCTCAAAATAATGGATTTCTTATCAAAGACATTGTGAAGAAAATAATCTGCAATTTAATAGACTACAGTAAAAAAAAAAACTTTCCCTGACTTTCCAGGTGAGTGGCAACCCTGTATTGCTCTATAGTTTTTCTGATGATAGTACAGTTTAGTTCTGACCATCCAACATAAACATATAGCATGCTAATTATGTCACGTTATTAATATGCTGGCGTGACCTCACCACAAGGAAAAGAAGCAAACTAGAGAGACAAACTTAAAATACTAATTTTTTTAAACAGTGATGTTTGCATTTTGCATACTATATAGTAAAAGTTGTATTTAATTAATTTAAAATCCATTGTTCTGTTAAAATGATTAAAATTATAGTTTTGTAATTTAATGCATAATTTATATTATGGAATAATTACTAATAAACCTTATTTCATATCTATTATGTACTACCATCTCATCTCGGAGAAGACTTTGGAATTAAATTATAATCCTAAATATTACTTTAAAACCCTATTTGGGATTCCAAATACCTATTTTTAATGTTAACTTATTAAAAAAATCAATACACTGCATGTTGATTGGCTTCAATACTGACTTATTTTATAGCAAGTGAAATTTATTGTAAGTAAAATTATTTCCGTGGGGCTTTCATACTTTTGTATTTTACTTGTCTCATAAAATGTTTACAGCAAAAAATATCACTTTTATCATACATCCTAAATATAAAACTAAATAATTTATAATATTAATATTAGGGTTGGATCTAATCCACTATTTTATGAATTTGAATTTCCACTTCACCTCCAAATCCTGAATTTGAATTGGGTAAAAATTATAATATATAATATAATATAATATAATATATATAAATATAATAGATGAGTATAAAATATAACTTAAATAAATGTTAAAATTTTTTCTTATAATCCTTTCTTTATAACATTCATACATTCAGCTAAGTGTTAAATTACTGGTCTGGGGCCTGGTTGTTGAGTTCATCCTATAATTATAATTGGTTTTGGATAGACAATAAGCAGTGTTAGAGCTCTAAAACAAATTCCACTTGAAAAATTGAAAACAATTTTTTTTTTAAGCATTTGAGCCTTGAATTTGAAATTTTCTCTAATCTCAAATATCCTTAAGGATTCGAGGGGTTCCATCTTAAATTAATATATACCAAGCATAGATTTTCATTTTCAACCTAATTGTTCAGACACCATATACTCTTGAGTTTAATTTTTAATGTGTTTTATATTACCAGTATTTTAACTGTGTCTAATATTTTAATTCCAAAATTGTTTTAAACATTTTTCAATTTTATTTTCAATTCTAAAAAAAATAATTCTCAACTGTCAATCTCTACATTATTTATCTATTCTTTATCATTATTATATTTTGTTACCCAATGAATCACTATTTTTCTTTTCAAGCCTTATCTTATACAAAGCTCCTTACTTACAAACTGTTTGATAATGTTTTCTAAAATATGAACGTCAAAATTAAAAACAAAAGAAGTGTGGTTATAAGAGAAACTACACTTGAATACAGGAGATTAACTTGTTACCTCTGCCTAAGAGCACCAACATTTTACCACTTAACTATCCTGGAATCATCCTGTGCTCAAGATAATTCTGCACTCAGTGGTGAGCTTACATGTCCATCACAGACTCTGCCTGAGACTATTAGCGAAGAATGAGCCTTGTTATGAGACAATTTCTGTATAGCTCAGCGGTACAAAATTGGTGGGCTAGTCAAAATGTCACAGGTTCGATTCCCATGTCCAGGTGTAATTTTTCAACTAAATTTAATTTAATTTAATTTAATTATGTACCTAGGGACGGTTGTATTTGTTGCAAAAGTTAATTTCAACCTTCATTTTTTAAGTCCTTAGTTTTGTTTACTAATTGGTCATTGTAACGGTTCTAAATACGAGTGTGTTTTAGAGATGGTGCCCTTTTTTTCTTTTAATTTGTTTTATCTATAAAGTGGAGTGCTGTGGGACATACAAGGTAGTCTTTCATGTACACGACTTCTTAAGTTACCCATTTGGAATATCCACACCTCTAAATAGAATTACAGAAAATGTACCCATATTTGCAAGAAGGAAAAGTGAAAACCCTTTTAAGAAAAAAATACCCTCAGTACACCCGACCATGATTCGAACTACGATATCCTCGTCACTTGCTAGAATGTGGCCTAGAGCCATGCATCCACCGATGAAGACTGCAAGGTAATAATTTAAAAAATTATATTTAAGCTAACGTTTCTTAGTATCAACTGAAATTGGCTATTTACCATGATAATTCCGCCCTAGCATTATAGGATGTCAAAGTTTTGCTTCTGAATAGTCAGAATAAACATGTTGCCACTACTTGTGTTACACGTTTGTGTTAACTGTCTGAGTTGGACCCTTGTGCCGACTATGCTTTCGTGAATAAAACTGGAGATGTGTTGCATGATTGTAACATTTATGTATTTTAATGGTAACTATAACAATTTTTTACAAAATATACAGTGAAATTGCATAAAAAGTCAAAAATAATAAATAATCTTGTTGAACTTTACAAATTCAATTTTCTACGTCTCTTTTCCAATGCTATTTCTTTCTCTTGCCTGCGTTTTTCTAAAAATTCTTCCTTCACTCGGGCTCTGTCTTCTGGTAGAGGTAGCGCAGGTACAATACCTTTGTTTCGTCGATCAGCTTTGACGTCTCCCTGAAATAGTTGTTGAGATTAAGTTGGGGAAAAAAAGTTGACTGAGAAATAAATAATAGGCCTAGGTTAGTTTATTTTTTATTTTTAGCACTCTATCTTACAACCCGTTCAGGTTGTACATGTTTGTACTAATTACAATAATGGGTTAGGAATGAGGAGGTTTTTTTAGCACTGCATTTACCATGAGCAAGGTTGAATTTAAAGGAAGTGACCCTGTACTGGCATTAAAAGAGAAATTTAGGAAAAAATACCCCCAGTACACCCAACCAGGATTGAACCATGATAATAAACTCACTTTTTAACATATAAAAATAAAACAGCAATCAAAAGTTATAATTTTATTCGCTCTTTCTTAACCAAGCACTGAAATTTACCGTGCTTATATCAGGCAGGTGCTATGTTTGGACCATTGACATATTTAAAATAATGGACTATGGATGAAGAAGGTATCATTTAACATAGATATACCTGCATTCACATGGAGTGAGTGTGGGAAATTATATAGTGAAAACTACCCCTGTACACCCGACCGAGATTTGAACCCTGATCTGCTTATCAACCACAGTCCAGTCTATTGTGAAACTGAATCAGGTTATGTAATGTTGATAGATAAAATGTATTATTTAATGGCTAGTGAATGTGTCTTATATGTCTAATATCCTTAAACTGTTACCCAAAGATTTGTGAAACAAATCAATATAAAAATAAGTTAGTTAATTAACAAAGTGCCAACTGTAATTTACCCAAAATTGCTTGCAAACCTTGTAGTTTGCAAAATATACACTACATTTTTCACTATCATAATTGCTGTCATCTAAGCATTTCAGCGACATCTTGTGTTCCTATAACAAACAAAAAAATCCATCAATAAATTATGAGAATTTTGTGTTTCAATTAAATAACCAGTGGGGATAAAATTAGAACCAGGGCAGTGTCTGAATAGTCAATCTAAGGATCCTTTGAAGTCAAGTGCACTTGAAAGTTATAAAGGCGTAGGCTTAAAGAGTAGAAGTCATTTTTGATGGCGTCTGAATTCTCTTTCAAGTGTACAAGTGCATGCTTTACAACGGACTTAACAAAGGGGTATATATGACTTGCTCTTTACTGTGTACTTTAGTTAAAATAACATTTTATATTGATTCAAAGTATTATAAAATAAAGTGTGGAAATGAAATAAAACATACCTACACAAACTGTTTTTCTTAGTAGTGTCTTACTACCCGTCCAGGTTATATGCCTATGTATTAATTATAGTAATGTGTTAGAGATTATGAAGGTTTAATTTAGATTAAGTTCACCCACATTTACATGGTGGGAGAGTGGAAAACCATTTAGAAAAAACCATCCCCAGAGCATCCAATCGAGGTCGAACACCGATCCCCCCCCCTCAGTAGTTTAGTTGATTGCGAGAGTAGTGCCTTAGATTATGCGTGCCATCGAAGCGAGTCACAAACTGTTAAATAAAACTAATTATGTTGAGTTCTTTAGGCCTATTCATATAGATGTCAACCCGTTAAATTTCTCTTTGTTGTGAAAATCTGTCTTGAAAGGAAATGCATTTTTTGGTTTATAGCTCAGCACTAAAAATTGTTTAAGAATAAATACTGATATAAGTAAATTAGGGAAAATAGCAATTTATATAAGGGTACATGTCTATAGTTATATTTAATAATTGCTCTAAATAAGCAGAAATTTTTGATATATATATATATATTTTTGGTCTTGGGTTATAATTTGTGTTGCGTGTTGACTAGGCCTGGTGAATTATTCAGCAGAATGGCTTCTATCAAGTCAGAGATCTATATGTAAGTTAATTTATTTTAAACTCTTTAGAGGCCTATTTATTTATCTGTAAATACTTTAACCTGCCGTACTTTAATTATTTTTTTATGATAATTCAATACTAATAACATAGTAAGGGGGGCCTACACTTATGACACCATGGACCAAACACTATCGAAATTTAATCTTGATGCCATTGTAATACATGTTTAAGAAATCACCACCAAAAAGCTCTCGCTGTATTATTCTGTTTGTAAAGTGTTATGCCTTCTATGCACTTATGCCAGTGTTTTATTAAAACTTGTGTAAAAAAGTGTACAAGTGTGAAGTGCATAGACTATTCAGACACGACCCATGATTCACAACCAGTTAAACTATCATTTAGTACAGTGGTTCTCAATCTGTGTTACCCCCAGGGGTTTGCACGTGACTTTCATGGGGTATGCAAATAGCTCCCAAGGGAAAATTGGCAAAATGACAATGATAACAAAATGTGGTGGGTAGTTTTCAAAGCAACTAAGGGAAATTTCTCATTTGATTATCTGACATCTGATCTGTCGTTTGGGGAAATTTTATCTTGGGGGTGCATTAGACATTTAGTCATGACCAAGGGTTACAGTCTAAACAAAGTTTGAGAACCAGTGATTTAGTATATTCTAACACATAACCCAAATCACTTTCGAAATGTAAATATTGATGATGACATGTAACTTTCTTGTGATTAGGCATACTGGACAAATGACATCCCATGAATTATGCTTTGTGCTTTGTGTTACACTCGTGATCCTGAGTAGTGTCCACTAAAATGGCTAAGACACCCACATTTAATTGTTACATTGAATATTTTATTTTATATATAGAATTATCAATTAAATTTATTGACACATGAAAGGTTAGTTTGGAAAGTGTCATAATATTGAAAGGTTAGGTTCAGCTGGGTTGGATGTCATAATAATTAATATGAACTAGTTGTAATGTTGGGTGACCTGGTGGTCTAGGGGTAAGGTGTCAGACTTCTGTGCTGAGGGTCTGGGGTTCAATCCTCGGTCCCGGCACAGATTTAACTGATTGCCAGGCCTCTACCGTGGTTCGGATTCCACGTTAAACTGTAGGTCCTCCATTTCATCTCACAATCACCCTACAATTGCACATTAGCGTTAGTGCGTACAACCCGAACGGGTAGTAAGACGCGGTGCTAATAATCATAGTTGTAATGCTATTTGGAAATATCATGGAACCATGTTATCAATATTACGTTTAAGAGGTTTTACACTTCCTCTAGAATTTAGTCCAAGTGGAACTAGTGATTACCTACATCGAGTCAATTCACTTGGAGTTAGATTTATTAGGAAGTAAATTTAATTGTGGTCGTTATAGACGGTTTTACCACCTTCATAAAGACGGTAAATTCTTTTTGGGGGTTAGTGAAATGTGTCCAAATTGTTTTAGAACTGCTGAAAGAATTGACCGAGAACGGTAGTGATAAAGCATAGACTATTATAATTAAATGAAAACAGATTCAGATACTTATGTAACCACTTGAGTAATATAGCACAAAATCTTGTAGTGAATATTATTTTAAACTATATTTGTATCTAAGCCTTGTATTATTACCCAATATGAAGTAGCCAACCTTTAAGCAGGGATTATTGTAGTCCCCAGTTTGAGGCGCTTTAAAGTTCATATTTATGTTTAAACTTAATGATGTATATGAGTTATGGATTATTCAAAACGTTTCTTATTTAAATAATTTATCATTAAACCCTAACTAAATAAATGTTTGTTTCAAAAAAATGAATTCAGGAAAATAATGTAAACATTTTACTGCAGGTTATCCATTCTATATTACCAAAATATTCCCAGAAGTAATCAAATGTTTCTTTATAGGCCATGATGTTGTTGAAGGTAAGAAAACTTAAATTAAAACTTTAGCAATGAAGGTCAGAAACAAAGTAGTAGTAGTAGTAGTATGCTAAAGTGAAATTATTTACTCTGGATCTGTTTCATAAATTTTAAATCATATATTAATACTTCATTGTATTCTTTGTATTATTTTGCAACATTAATAAGTGGACTTGGGAGGGGCTAGGCTGCATAAAGCATAGCCAATAGTAAATATCATATTCTGAAAATTAAAAAATTACACCTGGACACGGAAATCGCATCCGGGACCTTTGAATATGATATCTAGATTGAGAATTCCTCTCTATAAAGCATAAATAATAGCTTCGGCTATTTGATTCTTCAATAGCAAATAGGGCATAGTGTATAATGCACAATTCATTTCTAAAAATGCAACGCATAACCTCTTTTCACTACTTGATGATGTATATATCTATATATATATATATATATTTTTAAAAGGCTTGGCTAAAAAATCACTTCAATTAAACTTGAAATTGGGATTTAACATAATTTAAGTTTTGTACATACTAATAAATTCAATTCTATTTTTATTTGGTTCAAGTTTTATTATTACCATGATTATTGTAGTAGACCTACTTCTCAATAACAGAGTAAAAAATGTAATATTTCTCCTTTATTTTCAATCATGTGAAAAATCATAGCAATAATTGACGATAAAACAAAGAAAATTCGTCAATAACAAACAAGTATGGTTACTACAAATAATTTCAAACATGAACATCATCATCAACAATTGTTTCTAGCCTACAATTGGTTCAATTTATTAAAATGTCTCTATCTTCCTCTATCTTTCCAACACTCTTCCTCCTTTAAATTCCTACATTCTTGCCTTCTCACGGGAACACTTTCTGTTATCTGCTACTGCCATCTCTTTCTTAGCCTAACTTCTGGTATTTATTTTTTCCACATACTTCATCTCCGTTATTCTCTTTGGCACACTCTACTTCTCCATCCTCATTACATTACCATACCATCTCAGTCTTGATTCCTCTAATATCTCATGTACTCCCTATACCCCCACTCTTTCCCGGATAGTTTCATTCTTAATTTTGTTTCTCCTCGTAACTCTCACAACGGAACTTCATTCCCACTGCCTCCACTTTCCAGGACCCGAAATATAAAATTAGCAGTATTGGTGAGTAAAGATAACGCGTATATTACATTTGCTTGCAATCCAAAAATTATAAGAACGTAAACTTGAATTAAATAGGCCTTTTCGAATCTTTAACGATAGGGATAATGCTTTTGCCATCAGTGATAAAGCATTTATCAAGCTATTTAGAGTGAATAGACGTAGCACAGATTATTTGATTGACACATTAGAAAACGTGATGGAGGGACAATCTCAAACTTCTGCATTATGTGTTTTTACAAAGGATTGTTATGCTTATTATTTTTCTTAGTAATAATACTAAATTTTTGTAATAAAACAAAATTGTTAGTTTATACGTTTTTGCTCAGAAGTAACATTTCTTTTTGACATAATAAAAGTATTCTAGTAAATTTATTTACAATAATAAGAAAATTGGTTATGTATCACAAAGATAAATATGGTCCTTGTTGCATAATCTAATTACCTACTCTGTCTACACAAGTTGTGGGGGAAGGGTAATTTTTCAAAGTTGAATATTTCGAAAGTATAGGCCAGCTATTGTTTAACCATTTTGAAGAATTTTTGCTCATGTCAGTAGAAATTAGATACTGGACTGAATAGCGACGTAGTCATCATTAATACTTGTTTTAACAGATGATCAAGAACAAAGTTTGCTTCCACCATATAAAAACAGAGAGCGGAAATGAGTAAGAAGCTGTTCGCGTCGCCTCAGAGAGACCAGTTTGTTCCATCTTATCCCAACTGTACTCGTCACAGGTGTAGGACTGTTCTCAAAAGTCAACGCGAACAGCACTATTACCTTGGCAATTTTCATGTTGTCAGGTACAATGCCTGTTTCTAAACTACGACTAATCATTTTGACCATTATAGGCGCTATAGAAATCCCAATTAGTTTCAGCATGTGATTTGAGATATTGTCAAAGCTACAACTGAATTTATTTGGTAAATTCCTAATTATTTTGTCAATTTCAATTACATCAATTTTATCAAATTTAAACAAAATATTAGAATTATCTTTAGTCAAGCCACTATCACACGACACTTGCTTGTACTAGAAATCAAGTGTACTAGCTAGTGCCTAGATATCTGTATACTAGCTAGTACAATAGAAATGAGACTAGAGTATTCACACGCTGCTAGTTTGGTACTAGGCTCTAGTGCAAATATTTATGGAACGTGAGAGATTAATTTTGGGTGCAGCAGCTGCATTAATTATTAATAATGATATAGAAAATTATGAAAGGGAGCGCATGAAAAAAAATATGGACATGGGACTGGCTGGAAAGACGAAATAATGGTCACGGGATGCTAAAAATGATACAATCGGAGGTTATGTAAGATATATTCGGGGTGACACTAACGTTTAGTATCTCCCTACATTTTTATTAATTTATTTACGATGTGGTCAGAGGCCCCTAAGCCCATGGGTGTCCAAGTACAGTATACTTGATATACAAATGTTCTTTTTAAGGCCTACGCACACTTTATATTCTAAAAAAAAACACCCAAGGTTGGCATGTTATCAAGTTTATTTAGATTAAAATTGAGTCTGTAACACGGTTTGTCCTTTTTAGATGACATGTTTTTAATTAAATATATGTTAAATATATTGTCATATTGTGGCAATTTGGTTTTATATAAACAAGGATGTTTAAAATAATTTTCTGCCAACAACAAAATCACATCCGATGACCATGTTGGCGCCATTTCTACCATTTCTCTACACAGTCTTAGCGCGCATTGATTGGTCGAATTACACACACTAGTGTCGAAACCAGTATGAAAATAGCGCCTGTTCTATCCTCACAGCTAGTATGGTAGCCAATACCAAGAGGCAGAACCAGTATACTTTTTATGATTCACACGACGCTAGATGATGACGTGCTAGCTAGTGCTAGGTAGGACACTGGATTTCAAGTACGAGCTAGTGTCGTGTGATACGGGTAT
>CABFWB010000479.1:276762-293117 GCA_902151455.1 Timema bartmani | reverse complement strand
AAAAGTGGAACAGTTACTAAACTCGTGTTTGTTATTATAGGCCTAGTTAAGAGAATGTTTATTTATTACACGCAACAACTTTTAAAGTAAAAAAAATTATTTATGTCTAAAAATGAATTCACTTTAAAAGAAACATACACACCCTATTTCCTTTAGCTTTCCTAATATTTGTAGTTTTTACATGTCCTATTATCTGCTAAGCTTTTAAATTGTTTGCTAGAACTATGTTACTATAACTATGCTTATTTAATCATGATCTACACCGTGTTATTTATTATTTATTAACACAGTAATTTCATTCCGACCTCAAAAGTGAGGTAAGTTGGTAATTGAAAAATTATTGAAAGGTAAGCTTTTCCTTCAGCCAGAATTAATAATTTTGTATTTATTTATTTTTTCCATATTATATAGTTTGTTAAATAAAGTAAAAATTTAAAAGTCATATTTTACTAGCAAAAAAAAAAAATTGAAATAATGAAAGTATTTATTTAATAACTTTTTTTAAGCAAAGCATCACAGTAAAAAAAAATTCTATAATAAGTAAACAAATTGACTAAACTCCCGTCACAATAAAATAAAAATAATCAACAGACTGCAACAAAAAGTATTTTAAATCTGTGAAAAGTAGTAGAATAAGCTAGCTACCTGTTATCTAAGTGTGTGATTATAGGCGGCACTAGAGTTTTATAAAGTGTGTTTAAAAAAAGTTTGTGGCTTATTTTTGGGTCAATGCGGTAGATTGGAAGTAAAGTGAAAAAAGTTTAAATCCAAAAACCCTCACTCTTTGAATTTCTTTAAAGAGGCAATCAAAAGCCTCTTTCAATCTACAAATAACCCTTCACTTATGTAGGTAATATAGCTTGAACCAGACACCGCATTTTGGCCTAGTTTTATTTTTAAAACGATTGAATTGAAACCAGTAAATACATTTTTTTAAGTACAGCAATTGAAAAGTTGATATTTTTTAAATAATTTTTTTTTAAACCTGATATCAATTTTGCTTTCAATCTAAGAATGCAGGGACACCCTTCGGTGTTTGAGTGGTCTAAGGCAGTGGTCACCAAAGGGCGGACCGCAAAGACATTTAAGGACCTTGACGAAATAGTGATAAACAGACGAAAAGATGCTATCTTGGTGGTGGGCGGTTAATCCTATAGAGCTTGAGTCACTGTTAAAGTTTTGCCGGACTGCGGAGTTATTTAGAGTTTTTAAAGCGGACCTCCATCAAAAATAATTGGGGACACCTGGTCTAAGACATCACTCTTGCAATAGACTGAACTTCCAATGACAGGGAGATTGGCTTTAGAATCCATGATTAGCTTACTGAGGGATGGTTTTTATTACTGGGTTTTACACTCTCCCTTCATACAAATGTGGGTACACCTCCTCTTATTTCAACCTTCCTCATCCCTAGCACATAATTATTGCAATCATTACATATGTGTCCAACCCGAATGGCTAGTGAGATGCAGTGAAAAAATAATTCAAGAGACTGCACTTTGATAATTTAATGTTGCAATTAATCATCATGAGGTGAGGCTTTCAAGTCCCACCCCCCAACAAACTACAAGGCAATGACATTTTTAGAGGATAATTATTTTGATGCACTCTATCAGGAACGGGAATAATAGTTGTGTTTTTTGTGTATGTGAGTGTACAGTAACTGTCACCATTCACCACACGCATGTGACCATTTCCTTCTCACATTACTACATAAAATTAATATTTCATTTTACTATACATTATTTAATGCAAGTTTATTCATTTTCTAATTTCTCCCCTTGTGTGCTGTCTCCAGACAAGTGATAGGCGATGTAAACGCCAGGGCAGACTCTATCATTAAGAACCAAGAGCGCGCGCCTACAGCCCAGGTACAGTCTGTGGGCTACGATATGGCGGGTCTTATAAATGAAATGAGAGACGGCTTGAATACTGTGAAGAGGGACGTGGCGGCTGCCTCCCAGAGACTAGGGGGTGGTGCCAGTGCACAGACAGGCTGCCCACCTCAACAGTCTTGTCTTAGTACCACCATGTTTCTGGTGTTTGCTGCTGTGCAGCTCATCATTATGCTGGGATACTCGCTCTACAAGTGAGTACACTTACAAGTACACTTCACCAATACTAAGATATCACTTGTGTGCAAGTTATTTTACAAATGACCTTCAACGTAATATTTAAAACCTTATAGAGTAAATTTGGTAGGGGTGTGCTAATCTTCTAAAACTTCGTCTTCGCTTCGAATCGAATATTCACCAGCTTCGACTTTAATTTGAAAATAAAATTATTGATTTGACATTCATTAAGCTTCATCATTAAAAATATTTAAAGATAAAATGTATATCCACACTAAATTTTTTTCATTTTGTAGTGTTATGTACATCATAAATTAATGTTCACTTGACAAACATCTTAATTAATTAAACTACATGTTGTGGTATTATATTTATTTATCAGCAAATGACAGAATTTGTTAATCATATTTGTAAATGATATTTAATACCTTTGGGCAGTAACAAGCGATTCTTGGATATTTCGGATATTTTTTCAAAGCAAGGGTGACTCTTTGCACACCCTTACTATTTGAACTTTTTATTGACTTCGGGAATACTTAATATTAGTTGATACGACTTTGCTCTGAATTTAAAAGGTGGACTTCACGCACCCCTATAATTTGGCGGAATTAATTTTTATTTCTTTGGGTGTCTCATATTATGAGAATTGTAGTGTCGTTAACATATTCCAATTTTAATGGAATACTTTCTTTCGCGTCGATTGTTAAAGATTGTTATAGTTATTATGGTTATTGATGTAGTAAAAAGAATAATAAAAGTAGGCTTTAGTTGGCCACAAACTGTTTATTTATGGGTCAAGAAGAGACAGAGGCTTGATTTGTTAACGTTCAAAGTCACTAGATGTCACCACTAATATGAAGCTCAAGCATGTTGCAAGGGGGCGGTAAGATAATTGTTCACAGTTGAAGAACTAAGTCAATGTCTGTAACTTTAGCTGTTAAATTTCAGTTTTCTTTACTGGGGGTTTAGTGTATCCTGGCTATGAAACACTTATTGTAGTACAGATAATAGATTTCATCTTCACCATACACACAATACAGAAAGTAAATCATCTTATACAACAACTCATCATTGCCAAATCTACCAAGCCATTGAGCCTGAATTCAAGCATCTTGAGTGCTTAGTATAGGCTCAGCGTTGAACTCATAGACCCATATTAACTGGACATAAGTATGTGTGTCAAACAGTCAAATAGCTGGCTCAAGGATGTGGTCCAGTCAGTCCATAACAACCGGAGTTAAAACTTTGTCTTCAACAAAGATGATAATGTCTTAATTGCTGTGGGAAATACCAACATATCATTTGACTAAACTGACCTGGCTACAGGCTGGAAACGACGATGATGATTATTATAATCTATGAAAGAATATGTAGGGAAGAGAGAGAGAGCTATGAACACGTGGGAGGAACAAACACAAGATTGCCACGCATTTTAGAACTGGGAAAACCTAGAGAATCTTTTGTCTTTGGAAAAAAGTGGTAATTTTTGCAAACTCGAGCAAAAATAGTGGAATATTTGTTAATTTGGGAAATCCAACTAAAACCTTAAAAGAGTAGTTCTTCATATGGACGAAAAAGTGAACTGAAGAATTAAGCACGATTCAAACATGTCCTATTACCCCCTAAACAACAGTTGTGAAGTGACAGAAGGTGTATTTTCTCATCACTCTTAAATCATCCTGTTTTAAATATAAGCTACATGGCTTTACACTGGCCATTTTAATGAAAAAGGATATACTATTACTCATTTCTTTTATCTAAGTTGCCTGTAAAAATGCTGATTCCTTCGATAAAACCTGTAAATCGCAGGGAATTTGGTAGTAAAAAATAGTGCCAACCCTGAAACATAGTTTGCGCTCATTGTAAAAATAAGAACACAGCTCACATCTTACACTGGTACAACTGTACAAATAAATAAAAATTACTTCTTAAATAAAATTAATTAGCATTTATTGTTTAAGCACCAGACCTAGATTGCTTAACTATGAGAAGCCACTCATTTTAGACTGTAAATATTTATTGCAAAATTTTGCCATTAAATTATTTTTACTTGTAGAGATGGGCAGGACGCTAATCGTGCTAAGATCCGAGCTGGTATCTGAACCTTAAACCTCTGCAATTCAATCCGTCAGATTAACACCTTGTTTGATAGCAAATTGCAAGGTTAGTGACACACATGTTACACTTTCTGTGAATGAACAAATACCAAGCATAACATCAGGGAGCCCTCAAATCGTAAAATCCCAAAGGATAATTTAAAAAAATAGGTTTATTAGGGGTTTTATACTAACATAATTATCATAATAACAAAGGAATTTATGTAAACAAAATTCAAATTGGAAAAAATAAATTTACTGCGGTGAGAAAATTAGCCTTTTATGACGACTACCTATCATGTCTTATAATCGAATTCAAGATTTAATATTTATAGGAATAATGATAACATGGATTTGAGAAAATCTAGGACAACCTTGTTTTGCAATGTATACGAGAAGGGTGGGTGACCTTTCCCTTCATCACTATTTTTTGGAAAGTTTCCGCAAAGACATTGTAAATACTTTTCATTTACCATTAGTTTTTCACTTCTGGGCTAGAGATTATTTGATTACCAGTGTTAACTATTATATCAAAACCATTCATATTACTTTCAATTTTGAATGGGTTCAATCACCTTTTCCTCAAATTTGAATCAACATTAACCTTACAAACCTTAAGTTCAAATCTTAATTTTTGAAAATAGAGGTGTTTAAAGTCTGCATTTTCAATTCGAAGTGGAATCAAAGTTCAAATATTTCCTTTAAATCGAAAAAGATATGTTGGAAATAATTTTTTTAAATAATAATATATAAATTTATACATTGCGTGTAATTTTCTAAATTGCAAATATGATTAAGCGTATGAATAAAGTCTTAACACAAGATGTAATTTAATTATTTCATACATAATGTCATATAAATATTAATATGTGATGTACACTCTCTTTATTATAAACTGCTACCTTGACAGGTTCCACAATGCTACAGCTTATAAGTCAGAGTCTGCTGTTTTTGTACATCATAACTATGCATTAAATTTTGGCTGTGATGTGTATTTATTCCTACATGTTTTGTTATTTTTTCATTACTATACATAGTACACAATAAGTTCTTAAACAAAATTCTCCTCACAGTAAAATAGACAACATAGAAACACAACATAGAAATACTTAAGAAATAGGGAAAAGAAAGAATAACTATTTTATTGCCAACTAATAAAAAATATGTAATTATGGTAGAATTGCAGAACAATCACAAAGCACGAATAAAAGTGAAAACAGTAACACATATTTACGAACACTATAATATGGCAATGATCTCATGGCATATTCCTCAAGAAATGGTAGACTGAACAGGAAGTTGGATTTACTGGTGCCAATTTAGTTGTTTAAGAATCAAATATTTTATGGCATACTAATATTCTATGAAGTTTCTGCTATTGTTATAATTATTTGGAGCAATGTATTCAACAATATATTGCTCATTATTATTATCCATTTATAGAGACCCTGATTTGTGGTAAATAAAACCACTGGATTTCGTTAAATAAAAAGTTGGATTTCGGTATAAAAAGTCGGTAAATAAAAGGGTAAAATTATGATTTTCGGTAAATAAAATTACTTGATTTCGTTAAATAAAAAGTTGAGTTTCGGTAAATAAAAGGTAAGACCCTGATTTTCGGTATAAAAAGTCTTAAGAGGTTTTTTAAGGTAATGGTAATAAATTAACTCAAATAGCTTAGAAAGTACTTGCACTGAATTATTTTATAAGACAAAAATGTTCATACTTTTTTTTCAACATACTTCACGTCAATCACCAAAGTACAAAGACAACATTGTTTCCAAATTTTCTCTTTTCAAGTTAGTGCGCTTGTCTGACATAATGTTGGAATATGCTGAAAATGCACGTTCACCGTCAACATTAGACACTGGAATCCATATTGCTCTTACGCTGTTGATAGCAAACTCTTCATGGTCTTCTTTCAGTCCACACAATATGTCCAAAATGTCAACTTTTTTACTATTTCTTTGCAAAGCTCTCACTTGTGTCTGCAGCGCACAGTATCCTCTTTGAAAATTAATTTCAGAGCAGGATTTTAAAAATGGTATTTTCCGAGCTGATTGGAAGAGATTAGAATTAACTTGTTTTGTACAAATCGAGCGAGTGTCAAAAAAGTACCAATGTTTTCAAAAAATGTTTTGGATGGGTCTGACTGATGGAGTGAATTCAGCTTTATAAGGCACTGCCGTCCTAAAGATTGAAACTGACTTTTGACATTTACTTGTTTTAGAGTTGGAAGATTTTTCCTGTGTTTTTTCTCCGTAGTTCATGTCAGAAATAGGTTTAAAATTACTTTGTAGCTCTGTCACTTTACCATACAGCTTATGACTAAAGGCATAGGTAGAACCTTCGAGTATAGTAATTAATTCCACCAATTCAGAACAGTGTTCAATTAAAAATATTGCTTGGAATTAAATCAACATTAGGGTTACTTTATCATTTGACATATCCTGGAAGTACTTAAGTGCTACTGTCACCTCCTCCAATGTGGAAAAATATTCCACTAGATCCACCAAATATTCACAGAGGTACACCACTGAACAAAACCAAGAGTTCCACCGCGTTAAAACTGGGTTTGGAAATAGCTTAGCAGACTTTTCACCTTTACTGTATTTTTCATTTAGAAATGCTAGATAATTATGTTTTCTCTTTAGAGTGTTCAGAAATGCAGCCTTTGCTTTAGCTACACACTCATTCAGCTCTGGCAGCTCTACTTAACAAAAATTTTGGACCAAATTAAGTTTGTTGTCCCAGCACTGTATATGCAGAAAATCATCGCAAGAGAACTTTCAAAGAAGTCACACATTTCGTCATGTAACGCGCACCATCTGTCACAACACAAACTACATTTTCATAAGGAATCTCATACTTGGTGATGGTGTCCACAAGTGCCCGTGAACATTCTGTTGCTGAAGCGTTCTGCAAAACTTTAACTGCACCAACAAACAAGCTTTGCTTCGAATCAGCACGTAATGTTTTCAACAAAATAACAAAAACACACTGTCCTTTCCTATCAGTTGTCTCATCACAAAGAATTGCAACTTGCTGGTTTTTTACATTATTCTTGATATTATCTTCTTGACTTTTGTTAACTTCTGGGATCCAAACACTTCTTATAGTTTCTGCCTTAGGGAGGTCTCCTCCACCTAAAACCGAATTGTAGGCATACTAATTTTTGATAGAACTAATATTAGGCTATGTTGGTTGACAAAGTGTGTATACACTAATTTATTAGGCTATTTCACTATTTGTACTTAAAGATAAACATCTTAAAAATAACCCAAATCAAACATTTCTATCTCATATATTTTTTTGATAAATTAGTAAATAATCAAAAGTGTTTAAAAAAACACTATTTTGTCATTAGGAAAATAAAATCGGAAAATAATAGGTCCTTATTTGCTTTTGATTTTTAAATAATAAAAGAAATTTTTAAAAATCATGCAAAATGGTTACCTTTCACATATTTATCCATCCAACATCGCATAGAAGGATGATCTAGTTTTTCAATGGGAATATTGGCTTCCATAAATGTTTTCGTGGTATCTATAATGCATTCTTTGCGGTCTTCTTTTGAGTTTTTAGACTTTATTAGAGAATTTTCAAGGGTTGCTTGTTTTGATGATTCAGAAACATTACTTTTTTCCGTCTATGGAAAGCACTATTATTGTGCTTCAAACACGTGTCTTTTCTGAACCAGTCAACGCGTGTGTTGCACAATTTGCACATCATTATTTTTTTAACTTTATCAAATATATAAAATACTTCTTTTCCAAACTCACGCTCTCTTTCAAAAATACTTAAAACTTAAGGCATGTTTAGATATTAAATAAATAGAGGTGAGGTTAAAAATGCTGCAAAAATGACTGCAAAATAAAACTAAAGAAGCTCCTAACAACATGATCAAATATTGAATAACATTTAACCAGAAGCTTTGAAACAAACAATACGAAGCAAGATATTTACTGGGAGAAGTCCCAAAACAGCGATACACAAACCCACTTTAACAATAACAAGTTAAGTCCAGAATATGTATCATGAGAGAAGCTCAGAAGAATTAATACAAACTAGCAAAATGTTAAACGGGAGAAGCCCAAAAACAATAATACACAATAACATTTAAGTACTCAAATACTAAAAGATAAACCGTAAACATCTAGAAGATGAAGCCCAAAGTCACTTAATCATGGAAGAAGCCTGAAAAAAAACCTTATCATTCATTATGCAAATTTCTCAAGTTTCAAAGGTTAAATAGAAAGAATCCAGCTTGAAAGTTAAATTTGGCAGAAACAAACCATCCTAACAATATGGTCGTAATAACGGCGAAAGATATAGCGGGATAAGCCCAAAGTTCCCATGCTTACATGACGTTGACATTGGTAGATGAGTCCAGTCTAGCACTGCCACTGAGAATATTTATTTGGTGCTAATTCACCAGTATATATAGTTAAACACAGTGTAAAATAGTGACATGAAGCTCTTCAATCACAACACAGAATGTCTGGGAATATATACCCTCGGTTTCCTTAGTTCAAATCACGCGCTCCAGTCAGAACCGACGTTTCAAACTTTAGTTCGGCCCATGGCCACGTTTTGCACTCTTCATACGAAACTTCTTGATGTCGTGTGTTCCCCTGGCTCGAACGTTGGTAAAGTTGGCTGTCGCCTAGGTCAACGGCAGGCCACACAGCGACCAAATCCCAGCGCTCAACTCTTGCACTTGGTTCCGCTCATTCCCGCAACCAGTCTCACAGTAGATGATGTTGCTTGCTCCATTCTGCCTCTCTGTAAGCCTCCCCTAGACTTAGTTTCAAGAGGCGCGGCAGTGTGGTCCTCCGAAAGGGTTGTAGGTCGGGATCCAACAGTCTGTGGAAGCAGGATCACTTGGGCATTAGGAGGTGGCAGGAACTGTAGAGCCGAGCTTGTGCTATTAGGGTTGCAAAGTCGCCAGCCAGTGGCACGGCGGGAACGACAGATGACAGGGCAACCCTGTTGAAGCGAGCTCAACGCTTAAAAAATAACCACTTTTCCTCTTTTTGGCTGGAGGGAAACTTGTGTGTTGTGTTAGTGTCAAGGTCAGCATCGAGGGAACAGCTGCACTGCAGATGGATTGGGACCTGTAGGGACTACTGTTGTCATCAAGAATTTTTCACTGTACTTAAGAATTATCTTAATGAAATGTGTAGTTATAATACTTACTAACTCATATTTTAATGTATTATTTTTCACTATCTTTAATAATGTTTGTATTTTATTGCTTTCAGGGATAATAAGGAAGCACAAGCTAAAAAATTCTACTGATTGGTTCAAGGTGAAAAATAATTGAAACAACACAATACATCGATCAGACTGAAGATAAACACACTTACCTAAAAGGTGAAAGGAAACACTAAAAAACTAAAAGGGTGTTTTGTACCTATGAGCCGTTTTGAACAAATGTTGAGAATGAGCTGTATCGAATGCTAGAAACTTGAACCAGTGTTGGTTTAGGTGAAACATGTTATTTTCGGTGTGAATGTTCAATGTTTGGGCTATTCTGATCAAATTACGTAAGTGTACGACTGGGACAGTGATTCGTTGCATTTATTACTGACCTAAGAAACATGATTATAATAAAAGGAGGGTGCAAAGGCTGTCTTATTGGCCATTAACAAAAAATCTTTAAGATGAAAGATTCTCTTGGTTAAGATGTTAATATTTAAATCACATACACCACTAGATCTTCTCCACTTTCCTTTATTGCTATTGTTTTAAAAAAATGTTAAAAAGTAAATATTCATAAAATATTAATGTTAAATTGATGGTATAGAAAGAGAGTTTCTGTTTTTGGGCAAATGTTTAGTAAAATATTAACATAAAACCCTGGTCAATGGCAAGACACAGATGAAATGCTGGTAAGATGATACATCAAATGTAAGATTTTAAAACATTTTTCAATTTTGACTAAGGATTTAGCTTAGAGCTATAATACTGTTTATTGGTGGTTTATCCTGGACCAAACTTAAATCAGATCACAGACTAGTTAATTACCACTCGTCTGAATATTATAATGAATCGATTAGAGAAAAAAAAATATTTTCTATGTGAACATAATAAAAAATTAAAAAACCATACCATTTAGAGAAAGTTATTAATGCTTACTATGTTTTTTAATATCCAAATTTTAGATACATAGCTAAAATGAAGATTCAAATTTAATTTAAAAAAAGGTGTATTCAACCGATCTCTAAAATATATTGTTTGGAAAAACCCTCTTTTCAATCTTTGAGGTACATCATATTTTACAAGGAAGAAGGTATACAGAAATAAATGGAACACAGTTCACCCTATAGTACTGCTACCACTCAACAATTAGGTAATGGCTGCCTCTTGAAGAAAATCAGTCATTACTCCAATTCTTATTTAATTTTAGGTTTATTTTTATCAAAATTACCTGAGAAAGTTGTGCTGCTTGTTTCACACTCCTTCTAGATGAGTTCTGAGAGAACAAAACACAACTTGAGGAAATTAAGTGTTATATATTTTTCAAGACACTTATCACCTCTCTGTCCAGTGGCAGCAGTGTAGAGTGTGAACTGTGTGTGTTTATCTTTTCACTCTAAGAACTAAGATTGTTTCATATCATGTCTTTTTGTCATGAACATCTTTATACTAGTACTTGTACAAATAGTTATGTTCTTTGTATTACAACAAAATACCACACCAAATATTTGAATACACTTAATGTATTGATTCTCTTCATATTTCAGTATTCTTTAATTTTACTTTTTTCTTGTATCAAATTTTGCTATTATTGATAAATTTCCAAGGAGTGTTCAGCGTATGCATATATTACATTGACTGAGGTTTGAAGAAAGCTGCACCTTGAATTGTACACTGTCAAAAACTATTTCTCTTTGTTTAGAATCTGGAAAAGTTTGTGCTAATCTTTACTTTCATTAATTCATCCATTTTATTATAGTCTTGATTCTATGGTCTTCACTAGCAAACCAGAGGCGTAAATAGGCCCGTGGCAAAACTTTAATGGTGGTGCCCCCCAATAAAAGAAAGCCCCCAACCCCTACCAATAAATACATTTTGTGTAATTGTGCACTATAATAAATTACATTGACACTTATTATTGGGATTCTTTTACAAGTTCTGTGAATGTTCTGAATTTAAAATAGTTAAATAAAGTATTTATTGGCAAAAAAAAAAGCTTTTTTTTTTTGTCTGGTTAAATATTGATTCTACAGAAAAATAACTACAAAGTTTGTTCTAGCTAATGAAATTATTCACAGTAAAGGGACTATTGAATAATTTTTGATTAAATAATGAGATCTTTACAAAACAAAATGGGCTTGAAGACTACATTTTCATCTCTTGCCACTTAATTTTGTGTGGACTGGCTTGCCTAGTGGGCCCCATTTTTGTTGCGGGCCTGTGCCACCTTCGCCACCCTATAGTTACGCCACTGTAGCAAATTAATTTATTTTGAATGGTTATTTTTAATACTCTTGAGTTAAAGAGCTATTTATGTTTATATTTTTTTACTCTGAAATGTAATTCATGTAAACTTTGCTTATTGTTTGACAGGGTTTAAAGTATTGAAGGGATTATCTTATGTTTGAAGGTTTGGGCTTACATTTTAACTATGTTTTAAGGGCTATGAGGATAGCACCGAAATGGGGAAGATGAGACAGAGGTACCTCACAGTTTATTATTATTTTTTAGTTGGCTTAGCCATGGATTTAAAAAGGGGGGGCTGCGCAGTAGTTGTAACCAATAACCGATCCTGAGCAAACGTTCATACATTTACAATGGCAGATTGATGTGTACGATGGTGCATGGTCTTTTGGTGGCACATAGAATTGAACTGCTTATACTTTTAGTATCAGGGGGGAAACTGCTATCAATCTCAACAACTTTTTTCAATTTATAATCTATTCAAAACCATATTTATCCAAATTTACTCAAATTTCCATAGATTGTTTAATATTTTGACTAATTGCAAACAAAAAATGATTAGACAAGTATTTTTGATTAAATTTCAACAAGTCTGCTAAAAAACAAATATATCTCCGTGTTATGGCTCTAATTATCTAACACTCAGCATTCAATGTTGGCCTCATACGCAGAAGCAAAAATAAGTCTAACTATTGCTTTGTCTCTAGGCTCATTTTCTTGACCTGTTAACATACCCTCATTTAGGTTCAGTTTTTATTTTTATACTTAAAGTAAAGGTTTGAGGTTAAAGAAATAATAAAGCTATGGTTGTATATATCAAGTTTTCCAAACTGCAAGAAGTAAATTAACCATATTCAGATTTTGATATTAATCTCTGAGCAAAGAATAATTACAATAAGAATACATTATTAAGTTACTGCAATTAATTTAATATATCCACACATCAAGTCATGTGAAGTGCATTTGTTAATTTTGATAGTATTGTAACTTAGAAATTAATAATAAACCATGATCAATGTTGGTCACAAAAATAGTTTGTATCCACTTGTAAATCTTTTTTTATTGTATTATTTAATAAGTACTGTTATTATTTTTAATTAATATAAATTTAAAACTGTCACACTTGTAATATTGACATCATAATATTTTTTTTGATAGGAATTTTCTGAATGTTGCCAAATTTTTTGTAAAACCAATTCTTAACAAGATTTGCAGGCCTTAATTCTGAAAAAAACATTGGTGTACAATCAGATCTCAAAAATAGGTCGGTAGAAGTTGGACATTTTCTGTAACTACATACTGAATGTATAATTTACTTGATAAAGAGGGTGTTTTTCCCCAACAAAAGGTTTTAAAATAAAGCTAGGTGAGTACTTTATGATAGACATGTTTTTGCCGTTGAATTTATATAGATGTTTATGAACAAAGAGTTTTCGTTCTCCTGGTATCGCAGTTTGCTACAATTGTTTATGACTTAGACTTGTGTGCTGATATTATCAGTTGGTTCAGAAAGTATGTGTTAAATATCTTAACTAAAAAAAAAATGACTAAAGATAATACCAAACCTTGGATTGGTAACACTTTTGTTGAGCAAACTAATTCACTATTTTTCAAACAACGAGATGAGTTTTGTGTGCCAATTTTAAAACATCCTGTCACCTTGTGATAGATTTTAGCTAACGAGTAGAGGCATGTTGTGAATGTATCAAAATGATGAACAACAATTATTACAAGTTATATGACAATAAGTACTGTTTAGCTGGCTATTAAAACTATCTCTATAAGGAAAACCTCTTATCGCTTTATGAGGTAATTGTATTATATTTGGAAGAAGGTACAGGAAAGATGTCTGTCTCTTTTATATGTTTATATCTACCTTTCCTATACCTTCTTCCAAATATAATATCATTATTAAAATTAAAATTCATATTCTTTTAGGGAATCTTCAAAATTAATATATATTTATAGCTATTATTATTTGTGAACGATACTTAAAACATGTTAACTTTATGGAAGAAATCATTTCCGATTTGATCTAGGCTTATATACTTATATATACATACACATACTTTGTGGTTTCTGTAGGAATTTTATAAAAACATACGTTTAGGTATGCTAAGTAAATACTAGGCCTACTCAAAATAAAACACCAATCTAGCTAAGTATAAAATTAAATATATTTTTGGTCGATTTCCAGTACATGTTAGGTTTAACTTTAAATAAATTAAACTACCAGCAGTTATATTAAATCTGCTTCTATCAGCAATTGTTAAGTAAAATAAACCTTTTTCTCTTGCCTCAGAAGTTACACCCAAAAGCACAACACTAAGGTATAATTTTGAATATAATTTCAAAATTAATGACTATAGACTAATTTTCCACAACAACTCAGTTCGCATAGTGTCTGATGAGTGACAGCTCAGTGGTAAATGTCTTATAAGTGTGGTCTCTAGTTTTACTATACTTATTTACTCTTAAGTCATAAGGAACTCGAAAATTCATTGCCGCAGTTATCTGAAGCAAGTTCTATCCACTCTATCTCTTTAAAGTCCATTCTAATGTTAACCTCCTATCTGCGTCTAGGTCTTTCCATTGAATTTGCCAATAAATGCCCTGAACACAATCCTAGATTCTTCCATTCGTGTTGCTTATCCTGCGCACTGTAATCTAAGATATTTGGCCATTCCTAATATTGTCTTGTGGTGAGTACAGGGTATGCAACTTATCATTATGTAACCCAACCTCTTATACTCCCCAGTAGCCTCATTTCTTTTTGGACCAAGTATCTTCCTAAGCACCTTGTGTTTGAACACCGTAAATTGGTTCTCGTCATGTAAGATAAGAGACCACCTATCCCTCCCAAAGAGAACAGGTAAAATTATTGTTTTGTATATTTTGAACTTTCATAGATTTAGTAATAGTCTTACATTATTTCCATTCAGCAATGAAACCTTAACACTACATTCATGTAAGTTTTAGATTGCTTTGGTTAAAAGCCTCACTGATTATTTGTAAGGATTAGTGAATTTGAAGCTCAACAACAATGTTTGATAATGATTTTATAAAAGCATACAATACTAATTTCAAAAATCCTGGGTAGGTTTTTAAATGTTAAAAAAGTCAGTTACATTTCAAAACTAGCTCACAAGGTCAGCCATAAAATAATTTTTCAAAATATAATTTAAGTCTCAAAAAACAATATGTAAATTGATGCTACAAAACTAAATGCCAACCCTTTCACTCAAATTTGACATAAAATCTAGTTGTACACCATTGTTTAAAAAAAAACTATTAGAGAATCATTTAACCTATCATCTTCATTTTGAATTAATTTTTATTATTTATGAAAAGATTAATTGAACTCTAGTCTCATCTGCAAAAGAGGCTTAAAACCTAAATACCTCTTTTCTGAAAATTGAAAAATGACACCTGGACACGGGAATCGAACCCGTGTCCAGGTGTCATTTTTCAATTTTCAGAATATGATATCTAGTGGAGTAATTCCCTATTAATAAGCATAAATAATAGCTCTGGCTATTAATTCTTAATAAATACCTCTTATTTTAAATTTATTTTTAAATTCTGAAATTACAAAATTCTCAAATTAATGTTGCCATACATCTGACATAAAATAAGTTATGTTAATTTCATTTATGAACAAATTTTTTTTCTTAACATACACATAAATATTCATATATCTATATGTATACATGCATTAGAATTTGTTATTATAATAGTTTGACGATTACTATTTCCCATGATAAAGGGGGATATAATTACACGCAATGTATTCAGAGGCGGCTCAATCGTTATCATTAGTCACAAATTTTATTTACAGTTTAAGTTAAATAATTACTATTCATTGTTTATTCTTTTGATAACACTAGAATTAACACCCTTACTCCCAAGCTTCTAGATTTTTGCGGTCTCCATTTATCGACTTTGGGTGGACACTAATGTTTACATTCTGTTTGACAAGAGTAGACCTCAAAGAGGAAGGAAACCACAAAAGTTTAAATGCTCTCTTAAAGAGGATCAATACTGTACCCCTCTAACTCACATGTTGATACTTTGTTGCTATAAAACTATTTCTAGCCATTTCAGGTTAATGTCGCTTATCTCTGTACTTCAACAAAATATATTTCAAAATATGGATAGCAAACATTGAATTTAAACTTAGCACAGTGGCCTACCATTCTTCATTTACATTTTAAGGCAATAAACTATTTTTCCATTTGTCATTGCTACTGCATTTATATTTACAAAAATATGTTCTAATAAAGCTAAACAAAGTTGAAAACTTTTAAAAGAAACAACACGTGTATTAATCACAACTTGTGAATGTGAGGAATGCCAGGGCTCCACCGTGGTTCAGATTCCACGTCTAAACTGTAGGTCCTCCATTTCATCTCACAATCACCCTACCATTACACATTAGCGTAAGTGCTTATAACCCGAACGGGTAGCAAGACGCGGTGCTAGTAATAATAATAATTTTAAAAGAAACATGTTAAGAATGAGTTAAAACAAAATGCTATACTTGGAAATATCAGTATTTAAAACTTAAAAAATTTATGATCAAACCTATCTTTGCTTATGATTTGCTGAAAAACTTTTCATCTTAATAATATAAATGCCTTGGTCATCATACTAATTTAGCAATTATATTTGTTGATAAGGGGGAATTAAAAACTTATATTCTAAATGAGTATTGATTCAATTCTGAATCGAGTTTTTTTTT
>CABFWB010000479.1:239135-276739 GCA_902151455.1 Timema bartmani | reverse complement strand
TTTTTTTTTTTTTTTTTACTTAATTGCTGACTGATATTTAATCATTTCTCTAGCAAACTTAAATTAACTACATCAAAAATCACTTGTGATGTTCACTCTTATAGCTGTTGTGAATATTTTGTGTAGATAATTAATTTCAGTTTGGTCCCATGTAGATTAAGTTGCATAAAAGCCTCAAGAACAATTAAATAATGTGCTATTTAAGAGATCGAGCCCAAAATGTTTATTTTTAAATCTGAATTTAATCCTTGTAAAATTGGTCTTAATTTTTAGCATAGATATTATATTTTCAGATTAGTTTGTTTTGTTTCTAAAATGCAAAAATTTGTTGGTAACTAACTTAACTGTTAATTACATCTAACCATTTTTTGTTGTCACATTTAAATCTTTTTAAAATCTTCTGTCATTGCTTTTAGAGAGAGAACTAGGTTGGGGATTTAAGAGCATTGTAACTATAAAGGATCCTTTTAGTACATACTTTTCATAATTTTGTCAAATTCTCACATTTTATTTTTTTATTATAGCTATGCACAAATTATATTGACTGTTTTTAGTGAAAAGATATTTATTTGCTAATAAGTTACCGAACTAAAGTTTTTATATATATATATATATATATATAAATAAATAATAAAAAAATTGGGTTAGAATAGTCTGCACAGCAGCAAGTATTTTGGGTTACTTTTATTATAATTTTTATTATTGGAAAATAAATACTTTTTTACGTTTTGCTATCACTCTGCTGCTAGCATTGCTCAATGTTAACAATCGTTAAGAAATATATATTATGATTATCAAAGGTTTAATATGTATTACCAAACATCAAATTTGTTACTGGCGTTACAAAAATATACATACGAGTAAATAAATATCTATACAGATTTTGTTTTGTCATAACATTTTATGGTAAATTTGTTTCTCATTTTATGTCCTAGCATTTTGGTGGGATTTTTTTAATTATAAAAACTACCGATTCAATATTTCTTAAAATTTCTATTACTAGCATTAGTTTAAAAAAATTGCTCTTTACATAAACTTAAATTTGTAAAATTGGTATTTAATGATTGTTTTCTAATGAAATTCCAAATGTTTTCCAGAGGTTGGACCCAGCTATTGGGGTGTTAATCTTTTTTTGAATATTATATTTGTAGGGTTGTCCAATACAGGTGAAACAAAACAAGTGTAGGTTTGCCTTGACTTTCCACCACTACGGCAAGAATTGCATTTATAAACCCAACTGACTGATTCTACTAATCGAAGAAAATGAGAGAAAAATCAATGAAAAGTTATGGTTATATATGTAGCTGTCTTGTTTTTTTTCTGTCTTAATTTGTTTGTACTAAAAATAAATGTTGTTTATGAAAATGTTTATATAAAAAATTGGTGAAGGAAAATGTTGATTTTTTTTTTTATAAACCCCACCTTGGTAAATATATTTTTAGCAATATATGAGGTTATATTTTGACTTTTTTTTATCTCATTGCTTGAATAGAAAGCTTTCCTCATTAACATTCATAATTTACAGTATTTTGAACAATACATTAATGCTACTCTGTCTCAAATTTGAATCTTTATTTATATTACCAGGAGAAAGCATTCTGGAACTACTATTTTTGACAGAAGTCTCAAAATTGCCTCCTTTGAAAAATTGTATTAAATTTTACTAATAGCTGGTCTTATGATTACCGGATAAATATTGCTTTTGGAAGTTTGTATATATTGGCCACTTAAATATTTAAGCTTATTAGGAATTTTTATTTATATGTAGTATAAACATATTTTCATGCAGACCAAGCAAGGTTGGTACTGTCTTTATTGATACGTAAATGTGTGTTAACCATGCTGTTACAACGCTATATTTAAGAGAGTGACTGTGGCTCGATTGTAATTTTTATTATATTATTTAGGGTATTTTGTCTTTGCACACATTAGTACTATTAGCAGGGCTGACTTAAGCATAATATTTGGTGTTGGTGGGGTTTGAATATGCAATTTTGAATCTTTATTATATAGTAAACTGGTAAAATGATTAAATATTGAATCATTGGCCAAATTGATATAAGATGTAGTTTTATGGGTTAGATGTTATATAGCCAGGTAAGAAACAGGAGAGTGAAAATACAAGAAGTTAGAATGATGGATGAATACGGAAGAACGTTGAAGACAGGAGAGGAAGAAAGGAATTATGGATGAGATATTTTGAGATGTTCAACCAGGAAGAGGAAAGGTATGATAGTGAAACAGGAAAGAGGTGAAGGACATGGTTAAAAAGGATGAAACGAGGTAAAGCACCAGGTGTGGTTGAACCGACTGTGGAAATGAGAGCTGCAGGTGAAGCAGGTATACAATGGTTTTACAGGGTGCTGAGAGTGATTTGGAAGGAGAACAAGTTACGGGAAGACTGGAAAAAGGGAGTTATGATAACTATTTTCAAGAAAGACAAGAAGAGCTGTTAGAACTACAGGGGGATACCGCTGATGTGCCACTACAAAAATATATGAGAAGATACTGAAAGAGGATAAGAAATAAAATTAAAGTAAGGTGGAGAGAAATAGCACGGATTTAGGGAACAAGAGGTCTATGATAGACTTGATCTTTGCCATACGACAGCTGATGGAAAGAAGTTATGAATTTGGGAAGGACTTGGTAATGGTATTTATGGATGTGGAGAGGGCAAATGATAGCGTGGATGGAAATAAGGTTGGAAAGCAATGGAGGAGGTCGAAGTGGAAAGAGTAGTAGTAATGGGAGCGAAAAAGATGTGTGAAGAGAACATGAGTTGTGGGAGGACGGAGTGGTTCTAAATAATCCATGGATTGAAGCAAGGGTGTGACTTTTTCTCTCTAATATTTGTGATGGAAATGGAAATGGTCATAAATAAAGAGGGAAAGCCATGATGTTTGATGATGGCTTGATGGTATGGTGGGAGAAGGAAGAGGAAGTACAGGAACAATAAAATGTGGAAGTGAGAGAGTGGAACGAAGTGTAGCATGACAAAGTGTGAAGTGATGGTAATGACAATAATAAGGATAAGATCTAGTAAAGCTATAAAATATCTTGGAAACGTGATTGAGGCATAAAGTGGAATTGGAGGGGATCTAATGAGAAGAAGGCAGCAGGAAGAGTTATTATTATATAGGTGTGTAAGAGACCTGCTATGGAGAAGTTTTAAATAAATCTCAAAATATGTTAAATTCAACTAAGATATTACTGAAGACATTTAACGCTTAGGCCAAATTTTAAGATCAGGATTGTGGTTTGATATTCAAAAAGTACCCTAATACACTAATTAAAACACCCCTAAAATTACTAAATTAAAAATGCATAGAAATTATAACTTTGATATACCTCCCATTTCCCCCCAAATTTATACATTTTCATTTTTAAGTGCACCAATGCTGGTAAGTCGGAAGTCTGTCAGGTTAGAATGATAGTAAGTGAAATAAAAGTCAGATTTATTATTTTAAAAAAATCAATTGAAATCCAAAATGAACATTTTTAGACTGCAAAAAACACATGGTTTAAGAGCCGATCTGATATAATAATTTTATAACTAGGGATACCCCTTAACATATTTCATCATTCATTGAGATACAGTCAACCCGGACTCTGTAAATTAATTGTATTGTTAAAGTGTGTTGCCTCAAGTCTAGGATATGTGACGTCTTTTATCTCAAAGGAATATGATCCATTTCTGGTTCCTGTTTACATCCAAGTGAAATAAAGTGTTATTCCACTCTACCAACCTGTGAATCTCATCATTTTCTACTTCAGATGGTAACAAACAAATCTAAAGGTAGGAGCGCAGATGAACATTTTGATAACTGCAATCAAATTTAAGCTAAAAGTGATCCACCACAATTTAAAGAAATTATTGATTAAAGTGAGCTCAAAATGTACATAAAAAATAAATATTATATTTGATCATAATTTTGTTTTCTAGTATTAAAATGTGCACTTTAGTAAAAAAAAAACCAACATTTTTCTATTATTTTTATTCCAATTACAAAACTTTTTTTCCCCACATATTCGAGGTATTTAATTTGCACTTTTTGAACCAACTGATTATATCAGCACACAAGAATTTCTATGAGCGAGAGCTAAAGGGCCACCAATTTTGCCAGAAAAGGTATTTTCACAATTGGACACACTGTAGATATCTCTCATACTCAACGAGCTTGGTGACCACTAGTATATACAATCTGTTCAGAAACACACAGCCTAAACTGCTTGAGAGCAAAGCTGTCAAGCATGCGGGTATAACAAGCTGCAAAGGAGTTAGGCGCGCGGTACCACACATGTAATAGTGGCAAGCACTTTCTGTGATATAAGATGATAACCCTCAGAACGTATTCGCATTTTTGGATGGACTGGTGTGTTGTTTACTATTAATTGTGGTGTGTTCCAAGATGTCGAGGTGTGCAGTCCCGCGCGCCTAACTCCTATGCAACTTGTTCTACACACATGCTTGCACAGCTTTGCTCTCCAGGCGCTGTACGCCAAAACTTTAAACACAGTTTAATATTATTAGCTTAGTTTTCCGGATGTAAGTGTAAAGGGATTTTGTATTACCTTTGGTTCAAACAAACTATATGTGCAGTTTGGGCTATGAGTTTCCGAACACCATGTATAATACGTCTCAAAATAATTATTTTGATCAGACCCATTTCGGTGGTCAAATGATCTAAGGCAGAGTTCACTAACTGACGACCCACTTTTCTACAACATTTTTATATTACGAAACGGCCTACAGTCAAACATACACACACAAAAAAAAGTTTAATTTTAGTGTTTACATAATTTTGGGTAACAAAAACACTTAGAACTATTTAAAACTGTGTCATTTTTGTTCCACTTTATATACTTGGTTTTGGGAATCACATTCTAGCCAGATTTACAAAGGATGAGTTCTTTATATATGGTTTTTCCTATTAACTTAACTCAAATGCAGTTACATTCCCTCTAAATTATGTCTTCCTCATCCTCTACTTCCGAGTGTGACTAAAATGTGCATAGTCAGGACTGATAGTAAGACGCAGCGCAGAAACAAATTTATAAAATATATTTAATCAAACATGTTTGCAGGCTGTGGCCTGCGATACGCCCCGACTTTGTGAATCTGGCTCTTGAACTAATCTGAGTTTGAGATCATTGCTCTAAGGCGTAACTCTAGCGATAGACTGGATTGCCGATAGCGAATATCGGTCGGCTGTACTGAGGGTTGTTTTTCCTAATGATTTTTAACCCTAACCCCACGCAAATATGGGTACATTTCGTATCATTCCTCATCCCTAACACATTAGTATAATTAGTGGGGACATATATAACCCGAAATAGTAGTGAAAAGTGTATGCTATATATTATCCAACTCCTGAGCAAAATCAGTAGTGTGTTTGTCTGCTGAGCTAAAGGTCCCGGGTTCGATTCCCAGCATGAGCAAATAATTTTTTTGTGAAATATGGGTTACCTTTTTCACAGTGATGAATTAACGGCTTGGTGCTGGGTGGTGTGTTTGTTCTAGGTTTCAGTTGGATTATAAGTCGTGTGTTGATATATATAGTCGGCTCAGAAAGTGCACGTTAAGTATCTCAAGTAAATTAAAAAAAAGTGCTGTATATTTATTTGAAAAAAAAAAAGTTTTCACTTCCTTTGTAGTGATCTCTAAAGTATAAATGAGAAAAAATGGTGGATGGGTCATTCCTTAGAGTGTCTGATTAAGTTCAAAATGATTACATTTATGGTAACTTCAAAACGAAGTATAATTCGAGACTTAAATGCTCTAAAATTGGATCACTATTTCTTATAAAAATTTGCAATTATATTTTCCCGGAAAGTCCAGCTTAAAATAAACATGATCTTATAATAATAACTCCTCTTTCTTCCGCTAGGGAAAATTAGTCCCTCAAATGACAGCCAGATGCTTTAAGCGTTCAAGAACACAATAATATTAAAATCCTGATTAATTCTAAAACAAACCACTCTCCAAAGCGGATAGCGATAAAATCACCCACACATTTTTTTTGGTAAGTATGGTTTTCTGTCCGTTTATTTAAGAAAGACACCTCAACAAAGTAGAAATTATTTATAGAGTTAAATACAGGTAAGTATATTTCAATAATTGTAAATAAATAATTAATGTTCTAAACTTAAGGAGCTGTGTTATCTGATAGAAATAAAACAAAATAATTAAACTGTAAAGTTGTCAACGAAATTAAATATTTGAGAGACTGAGTCAACCGACTATTAAATCAATATTATGTCACTTATATCAAAAGTAGCGTTACACTATTTATTATTTTAAAAGGGGAAACGCACCTATGCTCACGTGGACAAAGGCGTCAGTCTCGTAAGTTATGGTTTTGCAGTGACGAGTAGGTTGGAGTTTCAACCCACTCATTGACTCGCTTATCACCGTAATTCCTCAACCACTGGGTATTAAAACTTGAAACCTTGCATGAAGGCTCCTTTTAAGCTCTAGGCAAGACAATAAACATAATTTTGTGAAATTCAACCTCTTAAGAGTGAAAAAGTGGGCCTTGCAAGTTTTCAAAATGTACTGATGTATCTTTTTAACCAGTGGACATAAAGTCATGAAATTTTAAAATGGCTCATTTCTAGAATTGGGTGAGTTTTTTCTAGAGTTTTTCAAATTTTATCTCCCAAGAGGGAGGATAGGGGCAGAAAGGGGTGGGAAATTTCATGTCCTCCGATCTCAATGAAATTTGATAGCTGGGATTTTTTTAGGCAGTAGAATACGAATATGACATTAATTTGTGTATGTCACCCACACGATGGGTACCGAGGTGCAGGCGCAGGAGGTGGTGGGGCTCAAAATTAATAGAAACAATTAGCCTAAGTGGGAGGAAAATAGGTAAAGGGACCATTTCTAATAGCCATAAATTTCTGAAAATTCAAATTTAAATATAGGACTTCGGAAGAAAAGGGCTTAACCAAAAATAATGTTTTTTTGGTGTGGTAGAAAATTTATATTTGGCAGTCAATTATAAGGACCATTCTAGATATCCAAATAAGTATTAAAATTTGAAATTTTTAGTTGGAGCTGGAGAAATCTAAAAGTGTTGGGGGAGGCTTAACATTTCCGAAATTAATAGAAACAACTACATTGTGCGGTAGAAAACTTAAATCGAGCAAGTAGAGGGACCGCTAAAAAAATAATCATAAAAGTCTGGACATTTGAAATTTGGACTAAAATGGAAAAGTGGGTGTATAATAGTAAAAAAGTAGGGGGAAAACACTTTTAGACGAGGTAGAAAATTTAAATTTGTCAGGATCGCAAGGGGATCACTTAAAATAATCATATAAGTTTTAAATATTTAATATTACCAAGTGAAGGCTGGTGAAATGGAGGTTTTGAAATTTCGAAAATTAAAAGAACAAACCATAAGGACCATCCAAAACAACCATACAAGTCTGAACATTTTTAAATTTCAAAATTACAGACCGCAAAATAGGGAGAGCAAGGAGTTATCAATAAATTTACAAAACTAATAGGGCAAAAAAAACCCAATTTTTGATGGAGTAAAAAATTGAAATTGTTAGTAAATAACCCCAAATAACCAGAAGACTGAGCCAATTGAAAATTGAAAATGGGGGCCCGAGAAATATTTTGCAATGGACGTTTCCCAAACTAATATTAACAACCACTTCATGGTGTGTCAAAAAAATTTATTTAGTTAAAAGGTAATGGAATCACTTAGAATCCTTTGAGGTTTAAAAGATAGAAAGTTTGGAATTTCAAAATAGGGGGTCAAGAAATATTGAGTTGTAGTTGGCTGAAATTTTCTAAACTATTAGGAACAAACCTTCTCAAAATGGTAAAAAATAAATAATTTCATATAGACAGGTGAAAAACCTAAAGATAAACTTTAACAAAAACCATATATTATCTTAAAGGGCGTCCATTAGCTTTGCGATTGCATGAATAAAAATCGATAAGTTCTTTAGGAACGATATACCAAATAAATAACTTCTCGGGACATAGCTCGGTGACATAGCCTTAGAATCTATTATGTTCGATTTATTCACTATGTTTCTGTAAAGCTGTTTATTATTTATTCATTCTCCTTGGTGAGATCTGATGCTCTTATTCCAAAACTATTTTGTAACAATGTCTATTACTTCGTTTCACTTCGTGCTTAGGCAAATAATTCATTGGTAAATGTTCGTTTCTGTATTCAGTTTGTGCGCTAGGTGATATCTTGTTTAAAAGATTTAATGTATTTAATTTATTGAATGCAATAATTGGTTTGGTGCTGTAAAAACTAGTTCGGTTTTTTTCAGTAAGGAACTATAAAAAATGTTGAAAGCCGACTGTAGAAGTAGAACGTCCTAATTTTATATAAGATTTGATTGATTGATAAGATTTGATATATTAATTTTGCACTTTTGATACAGATTTCCCATCCGAATAACGAGTCAAACTGCTAGTAATAAGATAAAAAAGAGAAGAGTTCGTACGGTACACGGTACTATTTATTTATGATATTTATCTGTTTTAATTTGGAAACAACTAGTCCTATATTTGCAAGAACTGAGCAAAGGTAAGTATTTCTGTTTCTAGCGTTTTGTATCAGAATTCAAAATTCCACAGTTTTCAGAGATTAGGGATTGTAAAGGTCGAGAAAATACAATGATTACATATAGTTGCATATTTTGTACTCACAACTGCTGAGTGCTATAATTTGATTATGTATTGTTTATTAATTTTATCTAAAATCTCCCGCTCCCCAACAATCACATTACTTGCCTAATCGCATTCCATTTTCATATATTATAATTACACAGACATATGGTTGACAACTCAATAATCCTTTCTAGTAGCCTATAAATATAGCCTACATCGAAAAATACATTCACTGGAGCTCTATTTTCATGTTTGATTTTACTATAAAATAGTTAGAAACGTACTTTAGAAACTGACAAAATACGTTAGCTATGGCTATGCTCATTTGTCCCCAATCGTGAAACATTTTTTTATCAATTAATTCTACAAACAACAAACTTGAAAACTTCTCAGTTATCTGAATAGTGTTGTATAGTATTATTTGACACATAAAATGTTTATGGACTCTTTGGCTTAGTTGAAAAGTTTTTAATTTTAATAACATAAATAATCGCCATGTTTTTCCTTAGTACTAGATATAGTCAGGTTCTGGCAGGAAGAAGAGTAGGCATATTTGATAGGCCTACTAACAAAATGCAAATAAAACTATTTTAAAATAGTCATACTTCAAGTCATGTGATATTCAGATGTCATTTTTGATACATATTAGTAATAATAGTAATAATAGTAAAATGCTATCATTGGTGTTCTTCCAACAGAATTCCACGTCTACTATTTGATAACACATTTATTCATTTTGAGTACAAATTTTTTGTGAAACTTATTTAATATAAAATATTCATTTTTAATTGAACTACATAATATACTTACTTGTTTAATTATTTATTCTTTAAAATTCTTTTTCGATGTAAATGGCTACAGTATTCCTAGCTTGCGTCTGGTCACACCTGAATTTTAAAGTTACAAATTAACACTAATATTTAAGTAAAAAGGAACAAATGTATTATTTTTATTCTAAAACTACTAGCTTCGGTGGCCACGTGGTCTAACGCTCTACTCTTACAGTAGACAAGACTGCCGGTGACGGGGAGATCAAGGTTCGAATCTCGGATGGGTGGACTGAGGTTTGTTTTTCCAGAATAGCTTTACACTCTTCCTTCAAGCAAGTAAGGGTATATACTTCCCCTAAATATATCCTTTATAATCCCTAAAGCCATTAGCATAATTAGTACATAAACGCATAACCCAAACGGGTAGTAAAACGTGGTACCAAAATAATTATATAAATGTTTTTCTAAAATTTTATACAGTGTAAAGAGGTTACGTTATTTACAAATTGATTTGATTGTATTCCCTTTCAAATATAAAATAATTGTTGACGTGGTTAATAAAAATTCAGTCTCTTAAATTTGTCTAGTATATTTATCAAATTCAAAACCAATCATGTTAACCCTTATTAAAGAAGCATAGGGGATATTTTTTAATATATTTTTATCTGATCTATTAAAAGTTTCATGAAATTTGTTGTTTAATTGTTTGTATGTATCAATTTATCTATAATTTAGAGTGTGTTTTTAATATGACTGTACTAGGACTCCCAGGCGCCACCATTTCGGGTTTGTGTAAGGGAGGGGTTAAAGTGTGGCGTGTAAAAATGGAAAAAGTTTGAAAATATATCAGGCGTCAGTCTATGTACGTTTTGCGAACCCATTCCACCCAAACTTGCTGAATTCCCCTACCCTGACTCTACCCCAAAAACCACCCCTATTCCTCCCGAGGAAAAAAAAAAAGGAAAGAGACAAATGCTCTGGCTACGATCCCCAAATTCTGGGCGCCAGTTAGACTGGATGGTGGTTCCTATCTGAATTGTGATAGAATCAAAATCGTTCAAGTAACTTCCGAGTTCCACAACAGCACTGTATGGTCAGCTAAAACCGAAAATAAAAGGGAAATATGTCGCATTTTTAATAATGAATAGATCCTAATTTAAAATCGCGTACTAGGACTATATATTATTTGTTTTTGACCCCACATCTTACTACCCATCCAACTATGCGCATTTAAATACACTAATGGAATATACATGAGGAAGGTTAAACCTATAGGAAATATTTCCGCATGTAAATGAACTTCCAGTACGACTAGTTGGGATTCATCACCGGTAAATCAAATTATATAATCCTGACATTTAGTCCAAATGTCATGCGGTATTACCTCGTCCATCCGGAGCAGAGCCCATAGACTGGTTAGTGTCGCCCACCCGCACCTTGTGAGAGAAGATGCAGTACATGTACTAGGGAAGTCGTGTAGTGCGGCAGTTCCTCTTTGTTCTCAGCACTCTACGATCGAGCAAGAAAGATTCTATAAATGTTGTCGTAAATGTATCTCGTATACTTTCTAGGGATCTTTCTTTTACATGTCACAGTCGACATGGGACCGACGGCTTTATTTCCTCTCCGAAGAAAGTTGTGCTACGAATTTTCATTGTTCGGTAAAAAAAAAATCGTCCAGGTTTATCCACGAACTTCAGAAATGAGAACCTTACCCCAAGACCACCGAGGTCGATATATACAGGGTGGGTCGGAAACAATTATGCTGAGGAAAGTGATGGACAACATGCTGAGGTTTATCTGACGTCCGGTGGAACTCACCTGAGTGACATTATCTTCAAAAAGTGAAAAAGTGCAGTATGTAGTTTGATTTTATTTAGCTAGTGAATATTTACTTTTCAATTAAAGTGTTAATTTTCAAGCTAATAATCGTTTAATTGTTTCGGCCTCACCCTGTATATTGTCATACTTAAGTAATGATGACACCTTGGTATATTAGAGGTTTATTTATGTCTTCGTTAAACATAAGGGCTAATCACGACTTAATCTAATGGGGCAAGTGTGAGAATGGTAATCAAATGTAGACACACCGTGCCAAGTTTGTAATTAAGATGAACTCTCACTTTGTAGGAAAAATAAACAGTGCATCCGAAACAAATTCTAACCTCTAAATACCACACTTAAGTCAAACTGATCCAAAAAGTTAAGTGAATCGGCTTGGTAAGTCTAAGCAATAGATTAGTTTATGTACTATTTGAAATATATGACCGAACTGGGATTAGAAACCCGGAATTTTGGATAAATACTAATAGACCAAAGGTCCCTTTTAAGGCACTTTCTTTAAATATATAGTTTTAGATTCCCGACCAAACTGTAATATGTAACTTATGTAACTACATTTTGCCATATAGGCCTGCCCACATAATTTTAGTAAGTTAATATTTTATTATTAAAATATTATTTTTATTAGCTTTATATACTTCATTAGATTTAGTGGCACTTCATTGGCCCAAGGATTTCATGGCTCGCGTTAGATTGGCCAGCTGCTGATGGCGAGATTGGGGTTCGACCCTTGGTTGGGTCTACTGAGGGTAATTTTTCCTAAATGGCTTCTTACTCTTCTTACACACAAATGCGGGTGTATTACCTCTAAAATGCTTCCTTCCTCTTCCCTACTCCATTAGAGTAACTATCATTACATGAGTATAGCCTGAACAAGTAGTAAGACTCCCAAAATTGTATTCCATAAATTATTTCATCCCATACATCTTCCAATAAAGCTATTTGTAAGGAAATGTCTTTTATTATTATTGTTAATTAGGTTATTTTGAAAAATATCTTCACTCAATATTCAACAACGTAATAACCCAGACAGGTGGGCATGCAGGCAAAAGAATTGGTCTCGTATAGTTTGGTTTGCCTGCTATGGATAGGTCGGAGTTCAAATTCAGGTCGGGTGTTTTTCCTAAATGGATTTCCTCTTATTCTCCATAAAAATGTGGGTACACTTTCTCTAAATTCTACCATCCTCATTTGCACTATATTGGTGTACATATGTGGACAGCCTGGACAGGTAGTAAAAACTTAGTGTTTTAAAAATAAAGTCAATGCAAAATTAAACACAAAATCATTTCATTTATTTTTGAGGTATTTAACGCGCACTTCCGACTGACTAAATCAGCACACGACTTACAAGCTAATATAAATCTAGAACAGACACAGCACTTCCCCCTTACCCCCACCGTCTATTCATCGCTGTGAAAAGGTAAACCCACATTTCACCAATTATACAGTTTTCGGCCTTGCTGGGAATCATACCTGGAACCCTTAGCTCTGTAGACAGACACGCCACTAACTGGACTAGGGGGTTGGACAAAAATTAAAATCAAAATTGATAACAAGGATAGAAGGCAACATAACCTTATCGAATAAAGAGGCAAGATGAAGATTTTATTAAAGATTTAAATGGATCTAGATTGTTTTTGTACTAATTCATCCCAAGAACAAGTGAACACGAGAAACAGTCGAAGTGAAAATAGTAGTAACAACTGACTCCAACAAACCGTTAAAATAATCCTTACTTGCATCGCGGAAATGAGCTGTGAGGGGAATAAATAAGTTCTTGTAAGGATTTGCTAGAACATGGTTGGCAACAATGGGAGAGAAAAATTACAATTCTCGAGAGCAAAACCAAGTTGAGTCTGTGAATAAAATAAGTTCAAAGAGTTTTGGAAAATATGCTGAATCTATTAAGTTTTGCTGTGGCACTTTAAGGTGGGATGAAAATGGACGCGAGAAAAGGCCAGTGTTTTTTCAGTTCATATAACAAAACTTTTTTTTTTGCCAAAATAAATAAAATTTTGCCCCAGTAGGACCCTACAAACATAGAGTTTAATTTTCTTCACATGGTGATATCAATAGTTGTTGAATATTTGTGATGAACATCGTGACATTAGATGACAAACCTTTTAAATGAATAGAAAAAGTTGTCATATAAATTACAGAACATCCTTGGCAGATATATTTTGAAGTTACTGTGTGAATGAAATTAAATTATATGTTTGTACTAGAGCAATATTTTATTTATTTTGTTCAAAATGTTTTGCCATAAAAACTGCAAAGACACTGTTTTTTTTTTTATGTCCCTTCCATTCCACCTTAAAGCAAAATTACGTTTGTTGACTCTACTGAATGCGTTTCACATTTTTATGAACATTTTTCACGAGTACTAATCTGATGACCATGTTTATCTGTGTCTCCCTTAAAAATAGTTTTTGAACTAATATAAACATTTCTACCAAACTTGGAACACATATTATACCCATATGAACCCCTTTGGATTCCATTGTAAACAATTTTGGGACCAGGGATATAAAAGTTATTGGGATTAAATACTCTTGGGATGTCTGAATGGTACCAAGAAAGTAGCATAAATTGTTTGGTTCCACTTATTTTAGTTAACATGCCCTTTTTGGCCAGCTATGTTTTGAAAAGGGTGTAATATAGTTAGGCAATTATTGTTACATTTTACCCTTACTAATTCATCCCAAAAACAAATGAACACGAGAAACAGTCGAAGTGAAAATAGTAGTAATTTTATTTTATTTTTATAAAGTCTTTCAAAAAGTGTATGTTCTCTTCTTTCAACCTCTTAGGAGAAATGATTGTACAACAATGCTCTATCATTTTAAATTCAATAGTCAATATTTACCTCTTTTACTGGTCAAAATTTATAAATGAGGAATTTAATAGCAATGCAAAACCATAGATACGCAACCCCTAGTAAAATGTCGAAAATTTTAAACCGGAAGTCGACATTTTAATACGAAGTGTTGACCCATGGGGACCCAATATCAATATTTTACCTTACAGTTTTGTGATCGTCATTTTGATGGATGTCGACGTATCCTGACCCCCCGAACCCTAAAAAGTGGTTTTTGCAACGAAATCTGTCTAACCCTAAAATTAATAGCAGTTTACTAAAAGGTGAAAAGAGAAAAATTTCATTTTCTCAAAATCGGCTATAACAATTCTATCTCTCTCATTTTAGAGTCAATAGTCAATAATTATCTATTTAGTTAGTAAAAATTTATAAAAGAGAAATTTAATAGCAATGCAATGACCATAAGATATCCCCTTGTAAAATGATGAAAATTTTAACCGGAAATCAAAATTTGAATACGAAGTGTTGACCTTCAGGGACCCAATATCGATATTTTTTATTGGTCCAAATATACAAATGAAAACTTTAATTCTTTAAAAATAAAATTATGAAATTTAAAACCATGAATTTCTGTCTAACCCTAAAATTAATAGCAGTTTACTAAAAGGTGAAAAGAGAAAAATTTCATTTTCTCAAAATCGGCTATAACAATTCTATCTCTCTCATTTTAGAGTCAATAGTCAATAATTATCTATTTAGTTAGTAAAAATTTATAAAAGAGAAATTTAATAGCAATGCAATGACCATAAGATATCCCCTTGTAAAATGATGAAAATTTTAACCGGAAATCAAAATTTGAATACGAAGTGTTGACCTTCAGGGACCCAATATCGATATTTTTTATTGGTCCAAATATACAAATGAAAACTTTAATTCTTTAAAAATAAAATTATGAAATTTAAAACCATGAATAAAAAATGCTTTACGTATGTCTAGCGCAATTTGTTCTCGGGTTTGCTAATGTATATTATATTACGAATTTTGAGTAAATATCTTCATTTCTAAAAAATATAGCGAGAAATTTCTTGCGGAGTTTCATACTATTTTTTTTTAACTCATATTAGTTTTGTTGTAACTTACCTAACTTTAGTAAATTGTGAGAATAGTAACTGTTATGCACAGAATAATTCCGTTTTGGAGGGGAAAAATGGTAAAATACATTAGTATTTTCTTTCTAGGTTTATTAAGTGCAGATAAGTTAAATAACGCATAGGTCTATATAATCCTAACTGTTTGCTAGGAAATGTTAGCAGCCACGTGCTGCCTGGGATGATTAATATCCCATCACCCCAAAATTCCCCGAGTTTTAAGGTCGGTTTCAGTTGCGTGTCAAGATAACCGCTCCATAATAATAGATCCACGGTCTTACTCATGTTGTGCATTTATTTTATGTATATATATATATATGTGTGTGTATTTTCTGAATAGTTTATTAATCACGTTAATAAAATAGGAATGGCTGGAAAGGTGAATCCGGAACTCATATAAAGGGAGAGCTTACACAAGAAAAAATTATGTTTTCTTGTTTGACTTATTCCTTTCCTTAAAATGTGTACGAGTACTCGTATTTAAAATGTGCAAGTGGCATTTCACTATACATTATAAGCTATAGTTTCTCCTTATAGCCGCGATGCCCCGAACCAAGACCGGTGACGCACAGTTTCGGAACCCCCGATCTGGTCTGTTATTAGACTACTAGGCACAAGGCTGTAGTCAGGGCGGGGTTTTGGGGGTTCAACCCTCATTCCCCCCGAAATTTTATGAACAAAATATCTATGACTTTATTTACTATTCAAACAATATCAAAATTCAGATACATGTACAAATTTGGGGGCTGTGTTACCATAAAAAAGCACTTCAGAGAGCTTCTATAGGTGTTTAACATCTAGAATTTTTTCTAGGCCCTCAGCAGTTAGGGGGTTACGTTGCCATAAAACAAACACCTCAGATAGCTTCTAGAGGTGTTTAATATTTAGAATTTTTTCTAGGCCCTCAGCAGTTAGGGGGCTAGGTTGCCATAAAAAACACCTCAGATAGCTTCTAGAGGTGTTTAATATTCAGAATTTTTCCCAGCCTCCGGCAATTAGGGGGATATGTAGGCATAAGAACAACCTGAAATAGCTTCTAGAGGGGTTTAGTATCTATAATTTTTTTCTAGCCTTCCGCAATTGGGAGATGTTCCCACCAAACCTCCCCCCACGAAATTATTGGCTGGCTACAGCCTTGACTAGACATGCTTTATACAGTGTGGCCACTGTTTAGGGTATAAATAAATAAATGAATAGATAAATATACCTTCTATTAAGTGATAAGATTTTTTAATTGGTTACATAAAACTCCCTCACCACCGAATTAGTTCGAAAGAGAGTTGAGATATTTCAAAATTTTAAAAATAAATTCAACCCACATTCGACGAAGCTAGTCGTAGAAGATTATAAAGTTAATGCCCCATACAGCGAACGACCGACAGACATAACCTAACTTTTTACGACCTCGACAAAATCGTCTCCAGTCAATCAGTGACTCAGGATAGGGGGAGGTGGGGTGGAAAGGAAGAAAGAAGGAACAGAGTGATAAGGAAAACTAGAAAGAAGAATTTGAAGAAGTTTCAGGGGTCGTAAATAAAGGGACGTGGAGAAGGGGAATGGGGTGGGGAAAACAAGAAAAGAGTACCGGGAATGTTTCTCTCCATCTTTTGGTAGCACTGTTTGCAACGTCACCACGGAGGCGCCAGGAAAGTTTGCCAAACTCTGGGAAATACTGTGATAAGAGGACAATGGGATGTAAAAACACCATAACTCCAGTCAACAATCCTCTAGCTCTTTTATTCTACCCGCACTGGGGTGTGTGCAAACAAAGGCGTCAGTCTCAAATTATTTGGTTTGGTCTTGTCAGGGTGATATAAATTTGATACCCGGCTGGGTGTAAAGAGGTGGGTTTTTACCTGAATTATTTCCCACCTTACCTCCACGCAAATCTGGGCATATTTAATCCATAAATGATACATTTATGTCCCTATACTAACAATTCAAAATTGCCGAAAGGCAGGATGTGTAGTAAGACGCAAGGGAATAAAAAATAATATTTTTTTGGCTAATGTTATCTTATTTTGGTTCTTAATTGCTTAACAAATCTCCTCTACTTATCTTCCCACCCCCTGCCCCCATAGCAGAATTAAAAACATAAAAATTAAATTTATATTTTTTTGCAACCCTTCTGAGAAATTAATTATTCTAAAGGGATAGAGAGGAGGAAGTTATAATTAAAGAAGATACACCCGCATTTTAGTGAAACGAAAATGTGAAAAAAAGTTTAGGAAAAAAACATCCTCAGTAAACCCGGACGATTTTTACCACCTCTGTAGTCTAGTGCTTAGAGTTCCTGGCTACAGATCGAGAGGTCCTGAATTTTATCCCCGGCGCTTCCAAAATCTACCCGTGAATCAGTTGGTCTGGAAATAAGTCAGCTCAGCTTCTTGAGGACAAATGAGGAGTTACTTGAACAAATAAGTAGCATATCTGGTCTAAAAAACTGAGATTGACTGCTGGAGGGCTCGTTGTACTTACTATATGACACTCTCTATCCGTAAATGTTGGCACCATCATCACTAACGGTGGCGGCCGCTCGGTTGGTAATAGCTCGCTTGTGGGCCTACAGACTGGGGGAAAATATCAATTTCATTGTGTTTCTTAAAATGTTGGAAAAGTGTTTTATTGGTCTCAATCCCACTGTTTTACCATAAATAATAGTTGTTTTTAAATATCTATACTAATCACATTAAGATGAACCTTAAATCACAAAATTCAAATTTTTGGTTGCCGCGAAGAGGGATATCAAATAGCTCTAAAAACAAAGTAAGAAACATCATTATTTTACATTTGTATGAATAAAAATTAATAAACATAAAAAAATAAGCCTTAGATTGTTTTTACGATTAAATTCGTTATTTTAAATTAGTGAGTAAAAATAACATCGTGTGACTTTTTTATTTAAAACGATATGGTAATTAAAAATATTAAAATAAATTATAAAGATTGTGTAATAAAACAATAAAACACGAATTAGTTCATGCAATTAATCAAAACCACATTTTAAAAGCACAATCTAGTCAAGTTTGATTACGTAAATAAGACTATGGACAACACCAATTTTAATGGACTGAATTGTTAATTAATTTATCTTGGTGAATATCTTTCTATCAGCAATGATAATTTATTAGTTTATTTCAAGTTTCCAGAACACGGCTATAGCAATCATTTCTAGTTCTGGTCGTAGGTCCCTTAGTATTCGTCTATTCATACTGCATCACTGTAGTGCACGTTGCATTGCAAACTATCTCACGGCGAAAGGCTGGATTGTACAGGAAGATAAGGTACAGTTCATTTTTCATAGGATGATAGCTAGAAAAGCTACTAGATATATTTTGACGTATTCATACTGCATGACATGTGGTATTCAGCTATTACTTTTATTGAATAACATTGCTACTTATTAAATAACACAAATAATATAATAAAATATGATCATTGCTGTCCACGAGAAAATATATCCGTATTAAAATATTCTTTCTACCAAAATCCTAACATAGAAAGCATAGCAAAGTACAATAACGGTAAAATATAGTTTCCAATAAATTGTTTGTTTGGGCAAGTTTTATTTCAAATATAACAACTTTAGTGAAATGGCTTAAAGTCTAAAACAGGTCTTAGAAATTATTGCGAAAAAAAAATTATATGATTGATGAGCCAACGAAATAATAAAATGTTGATTCACTACTACAAATTTAATGTTTTATAAAATGGTAGACTAGTATTTTTCACGTACTGTACCAGTCAAAATCTCATAGCAATGTATCTATTTAATCTGTGTTATCAACATCTTTCTGGGTCTTATTTCTTTTAGAGAAGTAGTCATAGCTCCTATTTACGTCAATATTTTATTCAATCGTGCTCGAGCAAGTTACTGAAGGATTTCCAAACTTATGGTTCATTTCTAGCAGACTTTATGTCGGATTAGACTTAGCAGATTGTCTTGGTCCGCACATTAACTTGATTGTACCGCAATATATCCCTTCAACCTCAATAAAAGTGGATACTCTTTTGAAATATTAGACTATAACTAATACAGAATCTGATTTATCATTTAAAGTAATGAAGTGTGCCTCCATTTGGTAATCAATCACTTAGGCCATTATTAATGTATAACTTAATCTTAGCTCAGTCGGCGACGTGTCTGCCTACTGAGCTAAGGGTCTTGAGTTCGATTCCCGGCATGGACGAAAAATGTATCATCTTTCACAGTGATGAATTAACGGCGGGGGACTGGGTGTTGTGCCTATTCTAGTTTTAAGTTAGAAGTTAGATTATAAGACATATGAAGCCTAGTAAGCCGGTAGTGGAAAATAAATGGCTTGAATAAAAAACTGACCTAGGCCACAGTCTGGAAAGAGTGATGAATGGATGTGTGTATAAATGTTTACTGGCATCAGTTCCACTGATTTCTAATGATTGCCACAGACTACCACGCTACGATACCACGTTTGGTTCGAGCTATGTTACCTACCTACGTCAGGTGTTATTCATGTAATTGTGTAGTTGGAAAATAAATTTATAATTACACTCTAAATATACATCGCATTAAGGTTGGATTGTAGGAAGCTCGAGTTAATGGAAGTTTTTTGCAGTTTTTATAATACATACAAAAAAAGTTTTGGTCAAAATAAATCAAACAATTCCTCAGTAGAAACATAGTTTAATTTTCTTCACACTGCTATATCAACAGTTCTTGAATATCTTTCAAGGGTGTCCTGGAATTTAATGATAACTTTTTCTCTTCAATTAAAAAGTTATCATCTAATTTTCTATGCTCATGAGTCATGATAGATACTCAAGAACTGTTGATGGAGTAAAATTTTATTTATCTGGGCAAAAAAAAAAACATGTTTCGCTATAAAAACTGCAAAAACACTTACTTTAACTCAAGTTCCCAAGACTCCCACTTTAAAGCGCTGTTTTCAGCATTATTCACTAATTTCACTTGAAGAAGAAGGAAAATGAGATTAGAGACGTTATGGTATTGGTTAAATCCATTAATTACTAGTTTTAAGCTACACTTTATATATTTAATTTGATTTCACCCCGGTAAGAGGCAAGTATAATATTGTATTCGTTTTTCTCTTTTAAGACTTGTTTTCACTGTGTAGTCTACATGTGGTGTTGCATCGCCAGTGAGCTTAAATATTTAATTTTAATAATATTGTAATTTTTAATTGAAAACATTCGTTTCATTCGTTACGTAAATACATTAATTGGGACTACCTTTGTAGGCCTGTATAGGAAACCACGGACCCCTTTGGTACCAATTTACAAATAAACGTGTAACGGTAAAGAGATTTGAACCAAATCCTGTTAAGTGGTCGCTAATGTTCCTAACCCAGGGCATGCTCCAAAATAATCAATTACAATATATACTCCCCCCCCCTCAATAAAAACAATCCTTTTAATCCAAATGAGAGAACATCGTGATTCATCCGAGAGTTTCTTTGCTGTATCGCAATCCGTCTTGCCCGGAAGGGAGTCGGTCATGCGTGTCGTGCGTGTACATTTATCTTTGTGTGGGCCGAACATCAATGTCTGTCATAAACCGTGACTTCTCTATTCAACACGGAGAGAGCACTTGGAGAGTTCGTCTGTCTCCATCTTCCTTCCCCCCATATAGCTCTACTGCGGCCCACTGGATCACTGCAGCTTGGCAAATTGGCGAACGTGTCGTTAACTCCTACATCGTCCGCTCATTCAGCTGTGTTGCTGCATCTTCAGGCTAAGAGGGGATTAAAACTAGCATTTTATTTCCACCGTCTAGATACAGTACAATCTTCATATGAAGAACCTTATCTGACAGCGAAGAGTGTAGAAAGATAATTTTTATAGGAGGGTCCACTAGAATATTTTACTATACCTTTGGCCAATAAAAGTCTGTATGACTTACGTATATATAAACTCTCCCATTAGGGGTTATCATATTCCAAAGGGGTCTACACAACCCAGCCCCCTTTCTAATAGATCTACAATCTACTTTCACGTCGATCATGTAATCTGCAGCTTTCACTTTTGATCGATATTATGACAATCTTTAGCACATAACAAGTGAAGTGTGGTGTGTAAATTATGACTAGTTGAAAACAGGTACCCACCCACAAGGAATTTTTTTTCTTCATATATATATAGTTTGCGTTGGTTTGCGTTGCGTGTCGCCTGTGTTGCTTCCCCTCTCCCTCCCCTCCCCCCGGTTGCATACAGCGCTAAAATCGCACAAACTTTCTCATAATGTGTATCATAGCTTCAAAGAATATTTTCAAAAATAGGTTTTCACTAAACTATCCTTCAGAAATTTACCCTCATAAAAATAAACACAACATATCTTTAATCACAATAAATCATCCTTATACAAAAATTTTAAACAAAATGGTTAAGATTTTTTTAAATTTTAAAATTAAGTTATTTGTAGACTTCCCTAAGGTTATTGTTATTTGTAAATATAAAAACGTATTATTATTTATCATGATAAGCTATACACATTTTGGACTCAATATTCAAGGCAATTTTCAGCAAATTTAAACTTTCTATAATTTGTCGTGAGTACACTACCCTTAAAGTAATCTAATTTAGAAAAATAAACATAAATTATTATTAAGAATCAATTAGCCAAAGCTATTACTACACATGTTTTAGTACCATTATAATTATTTAAAGAGTAAAAAACCTAACAGACTCATTTTTAACAAAATCGCTAAAACAAGTTTTTAAATGTTCTTTTAATTTTAAAAGCCAATCATTAAACTACCCTTAAAGCTTCAGCATGTACATATACATGTTCCCTTTAAACCATATCAAAGAGGTATCAGCATATCCAGATACATATTCCCTTCAAACCGTACCAAGCAGGTATCAGCATATCTAGATACATGTTCCCTTCAAACCATACCAAGCAGGTATCAGCATATCCAGATACATGTTCCCTTCAAACCATACCAAGCAGGTATCAACATATCTAGATACATGTTCCCTTTAAACCATACCAAGCAGGTATCAGCATATCTAGATACATGTTCCCTTTAAACCATACCAAGCAGGTATCAGCATATCTAGATACATGCTCGCCTTGAACCATATCAAACAAGTATCAGCCTGTGTAATTACATAGTATTTTACTTGAAGCCATGACAAACAAGACCCGCTTCGTTGGCCGCGTGGTCTAACGCGCTAGTCTCTCAGTAAACTGGACTGCTGATGATAGTGAGAACGATGTTAAAATCTCGGTTATGTGTAATGAGGGTGATTTTTCCAAAGTTGTTTTTCCCCTTTCCCTCCACGCAAATTCGAGTACACTTCCTCTGAATATAACCTTCCTAATACCTAAAACCATTGGCGTAATTACTCGTACCCGAACTGGTAGTAAGACACGGTGCTGAATAAAATAAGAATCATCCATCATGGTTAGATATATGCTCCACTTGAAGCCGTGCCAGGAGAATACTAGTATGTGTAGACTGTAGATGTATGATAAGTTATTCAAGAAGTGAGTGGAATTAATGGAATGAAAACTTTCCCAACCCTACTCTGAACAACCCCTCATATATTCTGGAGGACAAACAAGAGTAGCCTACTTCATGACATGAAGGATCGCATCACTTATTCTTTATGGCGCTATCGCAAAGCGTTTCATTTTAATGTTATTAATTTTATTCTATGTAAAATTTGAACAACACACAACCATAATACTAGTTTAGCTATTATTATTCCTCTAGGATTCCTGATAAGACTAAAAATGATGTCCTAAAAATAATTCGCGTTTTAATGAGCCATGTAAATTACAAACATAAATAAATGTATCTACAGATTTGTCATATTCGGGGAATTTAGTTTTTAGCGATATATTCGTATGGTAAGTTTTAAAAAAAAATTGGTTTAATTTATTTGATAAGTAATTTACTGACCTTTTTTAAAAGTTAATATCTGCACAGATGAACTCCACCGGACATCAGGCAAACCTCAGGACATTGTCCATCACTTTTCTCAGAATAGATCGTCTAATTGTTTAGGCCCCACCCTGTATTTATAGCTCGTTTATTATTGTTTACAGATGTTAAGGAGGTTCAAATTTGAGTGCTAGTATCATGTGATGAGGATAGTTTTTCTTAAATAGCTATGTTCCCTCTACTTCCACGCAAATATCATCACGTTTTCTCTATATTCTACCTTCCTAATCTCTAACCTTTCTGTGTCAATATATGGTTATCCAAAAATGGGTATTTTAAAAGACGTTGCACAAAATATACGGCATATCTCCGTACATATCTAAAATCGAATAGGGTAATTTTGGTTGCGTCTTACTACCCGTTCGGTTTATACGCCTATGAAATACTTATGCTAACGTGTAAGAGCTGAGTGAGGTTGAATTAAGAGGAAGTGTACCGACAATTGTGCTGAGAGAGAGTAGGAACCCATTTAGAAAAGACCTCCCTCAGCACATCCAACCGGGATTCAAACCCCTATCTCCTCGTCACCAAGAGTTTAGTATATTGCGAGAAGTACGCCTTAGACTATTTGCCCACCGAAGTGGCCCAATTATATTACTAAACAAATTAATAATAAAGTATGACCCACTTCGGTGGCCGCATGATCTAACACGCTACTCTCGTGTTGGACTAGACTGCCGGAGAAATCGATGTTCGATCCCAGTCGGTTTCACTGAGGGTGTTTTACCTGAATGATTTTCCACTCTCCTTCCACGCAAATGCGGGTGCACTTCATCTCGATTATAATCTTCCTAATCCCTAAATTATAAGCGTAATTAGTACATAGGCGTATAACCCGAACGGGTGGTAAAATGCGGTGATAGATAAAATAATTAAATATAAAATAAAGTATGTATAATAACCCTTTGAATATTTTTCTCCTAGATCTTGCAAAATCTAAAAGCTAAGCGCGCTAAAAACCCACCCAAAAAATCGAGTTGAATGGCTCGTGTCGCGCCCAAGTAAAAAGGAAGAAGACAAATGCATTGCGTAATGTTGTCTGTCTCCTCTTTAATTCTGTCAAATGCTCCCTGGTGACAAATGGAAGAGACCCCCACCTTCACCCCCTCTCTCCTGCCCAGCCTCCCTTGTTAACATCCAGACTGATTATCCCTTGCCTTGAAAGGGAGGGGGTGCTTTTTGGCTTTATTATCTTCACAGATATAATTACATTTTCATTTGTACGAGCTCCTTTGGACTGTTTAAACTTAGTTATACATTTTCATGTAGTCGGGGGTATTTTCCATTAAAGCTATCCGTTATATTCCCAATATTTTGTTAATTTTGTTTTAGATATTTTATTTCTCGTAAACCATCCCAAACATTAACATTGAACAGTTTTATTTTCATTAATCACTGTTACTCTTAGTTATTAATCGTCCAAGATTTTTTAGTGCCACTTCTTAGTACCCGTTCGGTTTATGTAACTGTGTGCTAGATACGCTGTGTTAGGGACGAATAAGGTTGAAATTAGAGGAAGTGAACCCGTGTTTTCGTGTAGTGAGAGTGTAAAACCGATTAAGAAAATCCACCCTAAGTACACCCAAACCTGATCTCCCCACCATCGGTAGCCCAGTATATTTCGAGAGTGACGCCCTGAGCCTATAGACCACCAAAGTGGGTTTTCCAAAATTAATTACTCAAATTGCCAAACATTAAGATAATATGATCTTCAAACAGCGTGTACAAGTTTAACTTATTGTTTTTGTAAGCGCTTTATACCGTTAAATAAATAAGTTTATTAAACTATTTGAATAACCGAGCCCGGGGTGTAGTGATCAGTGGACCTGGCTACGAGCCCAGGAGTCCCGGGTCCGATTACCAGCCGGTACCTTGAGTATATTTCCCGAAAGGGGAATCACCCCAACGGTCACCAGGGTTTGGTTAGTTAGGCTTAAGTTAGGTTTAAGAGTTTCCACTGGTTCCACACCCTTATACTAACTATCACCATCATCTAATCTCATCGGGACACGGAAAGAGCCTCCACGGAAAGTTAGTATTAGTACGTTCGGGCGTCCCCTGGTCAACGGTACATTAGTACTGACTAATCTTTCCGCTACTGGGCTACGATTGATGTAACCCAGACGCGCAATATTATTGTATTGAACTTCAGATAATGAAAAAATATAAACTTTTACAAGAGACCCCTTCAAAATTCTTAATTTTCAATGTGAGTCTTATGATCAAACAAGTGTGACACGCACGCACTAGTCTATTCAACCACCGATGATGCTACCCCAATACAATCAGTGTTGCTAACCACTCCTCCCACCTCTGTCGATTGTTTCAAACATCGATCCCTTGGTATATAAATATGAGATGGTAGAATATCGAGTGTCCTTGTGGCGGGTGTTTTATCTGCCGGTCTTTATCTGCCGCGGGGATAAATCTCCATGAGACCATTTGAAATGTCAATAGTAGCGGAATGGCGCAATTCGCATTACAGCCCAATCAAACTGAAGCACGCCATTCCGACTGAAATCTAATTTTAGAAGCCGAGGGGAGTGCTTTTGATATTGTTCTGATATTCTAAGTGGATTAACGTCATATCTCACATGCTTTCAAATAATGTCAACTACCGTACTACTTATGTCTATATTCAAATGTGTTTTTGTTAAACATCTATTTATATATTTACTATAAGTACAATACAGGACCAAACATTCAGTAATTTCTTTTATTTGAGCTTTTTTTATAATACGATTATGATATTAAGTTTATGCAACAAACAAATAATTATATCTAGGAGAGAAATCAAATATTTAAATACGTTAGTGTGATAGCTGCCATTTTCTTATATATATTTATTTGAATATTTATCAAATACAGGAAAAAATGTTTAACAGTCAGGCCTTCGACACGTACAGTACTTTCTAATCACAGTTATACTATGCATTAGGTGTATTATTTTAACCTAATTTATAAAGCAGCTTAAGCTAATACACCTAATTAATTTTAATAGTAAAAACTCAGTCGGAGTAGAATAATATAGAGTGTATGTATCTTTATTTTCATATTTACTCACCAAATACAAATTAATCTTTATTTTAATAATTACAAGTGAAATACTAATTAATCTTTATTTTAATACTTACTAGCCAGATACTAATTAATCTTTATTTTAATACTCTCTAACCAAATGCGAACTGATTATTCTTTTAAAACTCGCCTACAAGATGCATTCTTTGTAATATCCTATTGTAGCACTAGCACTCTCAAAATTTCAAGTAACAGATTATTTTTGGTACATCTACATGGTTTCGGAGAGAAAGAGCGTTGCTTAACAGGAAATGGGTTAGTGAGTTTGAGAAAAGAAGTCAAATTTGTTTTTGCTATCAACTTTAAGACTATATACTTGAGAAATACACACACTCCCCCCACACACACACATGTATTATCATATTGTTTTATAAACACAATATTGACATATTACACCTTTTTAGTGGACCCCTCTAGAAAATAATTATTTTTCTACGCCCTTGGATATGTGCTCTGGGGATTAAACTTTTGTTCGAAAGTAAACAATGTTGGGGGCCTGCTTAACATTTGAATTGTTATAAAAATGTTTCAAATGTTTAGTGAAGTTTATTGAGGTTAAGCTTATTGTTGAGAACTTAAATCATATTTGTATTGTTACATAAAAATTCTTACGGTTTTTGACTTTTTAATGAGCTATGTTTGTTGTATCAAAAAATATGATTAATTCAGATATCAAAAGTAAAATATAAATGAAATCTTTAAATATTTAAAACTCCCTTTATAGCCAATTAAGGTGAAAGGAGCGTGAGCTAAGATCAGAAATGTTTGCAATTATTATATTAAAAACCCCTTTTTTGCCAAAATTAATAAAACCTTGCTTCTTTAGGTACTTTGAGTTTAATTTTTTACGCATAGTTATATAATCAGTTTTGAATATTTGTCATGGGGTTCTTCGGAATTTTACCTAGACTTTTTTCTCTAATATTTAAAAATTATCTCATTAAATTCAATTATACTCCTGACAGATATTTTAAAAAAACTGTTGAGATTACCACGTTCAGAAAATAAAGCTCTTTGTTTCTACTGGAGTAATATTTATTTAGGTGAAACAAAGTGTTTTGTTATAAAAAGTGTAAAAATACGCATCTTAAGTCAAGTCTCCCTCCTTCCCATCTTAACCATTGGCCCTTGTTTGGTGTTACTCCTGGATTAGATATTTTAGGTCACTAGGAGTTGAACTAGCTATTCACTATCCTCAAATTGTTCACTTAGACTAGATAAAGCTCCTAATAATTTTACGCACTATCCGTCCGGGCTATTCTCATATTTACACTACGGGAGTAGGGGTGAGTAAGGTAGAGTTTAGAATAAATGTACCAGTATTCTCGTGAAGAGAGACTAGAAAATCATTTTAGAAAATAAACTTTAGTGCCCCCGCCTGGGATTTAATTTTGGACCTCTCCATCACTATCAAACCAGACAAGATGAGACTTACATCTTTATCCGTGTGTCCATTGGTGAGAGTAATTCCCTAATATCTACTATTTACATAAATCATCTCCTCATCCTGTCAACTGGCTTAGACCTAATACGAGGATTAAAACACCTTATTTAAATAAATCAGTGGGAGCCTTCCTATTACACTAGAAATCCGATAACAGAATCGAGATTGTCCGAAATTTTGGTTTATTCTGAGAACCCTTCCAACAACAAAAAAGTATATTTGAATTAACTCAAAAGCTTTGTACAAAATTTTGTCCTGCCAAATACATTAGGCCTATAGTAGCTGTTCAAAAAGATATACAGTATTTACAGAATGTTTGGAAATTCACAGCCCAAACTTCACATATAGATTGTTTGAACCAAAAGTAATACAAAATCCCTATACACTTCCATCCAGCAAACTATGCTAATACCATTAAATTGTGTTCAAAGTTTCAGCGTACAGCGCCGGGAGCGCAAAGATGTTCAAGCATACGCGTACAACAGGTTGCATAGGAGTTAGGCGTGCGGCACTAACCACCTCGACATCTTGGAACACGGCAGCAAAACATAATTAATAATAAACAATTATTAATAGTAAACAACACACTAGTCCATCTATAAAAGCGAACTCGTTCTGAGTGTCATCATTAACGATCCTACATCACAGAAAGTGATTACCATTATTAGTCTACATATGTAGTGCCACACGCCTAACTCCTGTGCAACTTGCTGTACGTCGAAACCTTGTACACAATTTAATGGTATTAGCATAGTTTTCCGGATTTAAGTGTATAGGGATTTAGTATTACTTTTAGTTCAAAGAAGCTATATATGCAGTTTGGGCTATGAGTTTCCAAACATCCTCTATATATAAACACGTTAAAAGCTTTATTCTGTATTTGTTTTTAACAAAAAACCATATCTTATTCCCCATACTGTATTATACTATAGTTAAATGTATTATTTCCACGACATGTTGCTTGTGTCAATTTTTTCCATCTCAAAATTTCGGACTATCTGGAACCTCGATTATCCTGATTGGACTTTAACGTATTAAACTCAGATGCACGAATTTGTAGGGTACCTCCTTGGCAATCTCGGCCGCGACCAGGCCTCCAGTAATAATTGTATTAAGCCGGAGTGCGCGACGTGTTATGAAATGTAAATGTAGGCAGTCCAAGTGCCTCTCATGCCATCTCTTTCACAAACATGATTTGGGGGGGGGGATTTAGGGGGTAGTAAAGAAGTGTGCACTCCCCGCCAAGTGGGGAGAAGGGATAACGCACCAGTTTGTCTTCATTTGTCAGCCCCTACCCTTGCCTCGGCCCCAGTGAGTGAGTGCCTTCAGACTCCCTCTTTGGGGGTCCCTAAACCACTCGGCTATAAAGGCTCGATATGCTTGCTCTTATTTGCCTTTGTAGGCTACATGGGCTATCAGTAAACTAGCTATACAGCTCCGTTTTGTGGTGGTCAGTGTACCTGGCTACGAACCTTAGGGTCCCAGGTGCGATTTTCAACTGGTACCTGGGTGTGTTTATATTTATCTTAAGAGGATTTATCCCAACGGTCGCCAGAGTTTGGCTAGTTAGGTTTAAGTTAGGTTTAAGACTCCTACTAGCCCACACCTCCATATTCACTTTCCTCACATCATCTCTTAGCGGGTAAGTGTAAACAACCTCCCACGGTGTACCCTGGGCAATGTTCTGTGCCACCAGAGCGACTAATAGTCTACATACAGGCGAAAGAATCGGATGTCATATTTCTCCCAGTCAGTAACACCACACGAGAAAAAAAAGCCTTATCCAAGCTCAAGACAAGTAAGGTTGTGGGGAAGTGAATGCAAGTCAAGGTCAACTTATATATATATATATATATATATATATAATACATATATTTTCAGTAAATACCTACGTTTAGTTTGATTTCAAACAATTAATAGTCTCGACAGTTTTTGAAAATTGTTCATAAGCATAAATAAGAGAGAAGCTCCTGTTCATATGTCCATGATATATATTCAAGAACTGTTGATATCACCATGTGAATAAAATCAAACTATAATATGTTTCTACTAGAACATTATTTTATTTATTTTGGACAAAAAAAAATTCTATAAAAAATTGCAAAAATACTGACTTTAACTGTTTCTCCCTTCCATCCCTCCTTAAGGTGGGGATATAGGGGACGCAAGAAAAGATAAGTGTTTTTGAAATTTTTATAGAAAAACATTGGTTGGGTCAAAATAAATAAAATATTGCTCCAGTACAAACATAGAATATAATTTTCTTCACATGGTGATATCAACAATAATTGTTGAATATCTGTCATGAGCGTAGCGTAGACAAAATTGACATAATCCGGTTCGCCGATGATGGGGAGGTTGGAGTTCTAATACTGACCGGGTGTATTGAGGGTGTTTTTCCTAAACGGTTTCTCGCTTTCCCAGCACGCAAATTATGGTACACTTCCTCTGAATAAATTCTACTTTCATCTCCCCCCCCCCAATCCCTCCACTATTGTAGTAAGACGTAGCGCAAAACTAGTCTAAATATTTATGAGGAATCCAACAATAGACCAGCTGATGTATCAAGATCAAGCCTACTACAAATAAAATGCAACACTTTATTTGTTTTATTTTGATTTCTTAAAATAATATTTTTATTGGCCCTTGGCCATCTTCAACCAAGGAAGTTGATGTTGAATAAATTTCGTAATCTCAGCTCGTGGCTTTTCTAAACTACCTTTTGATAGGTCGGCCTACTATGGTTCAGCTGGCAGGAGAATGAATCACTCGCCCGTCCGCTTAAAAGTTCGCAAAAATATCGTTTTAATTTTTGAAAAGAAATATTAAAATTCATCTGCTAGCTTCTTGAGGTTCGAACAATTAATTGTATTGAAGAAATCGGTCTATTTCTGTCAAGTATCAGATAAGGGTGCACATTTCTAGGCCAACTGACTTTTGGTGAACATAAAAACCTAACGTACTGTACCTGCACTTTCTTGGAAGGAGAGTGGGAAACCAATTAGGAAAAACTAGACTATGTATGCCCATACAGGATTCTAACATCAATCATCCCATCATTAGCAATACCGTCCCTAGTGACGCGTTAGAACATGCGTGTTGCTGATTTTGAAATATTTACACGTACTGTGATTTGATGTGTTATGGATGCCGCATACTCGGAAGAGGTTTGAGTTTTCAAACCAATAATAATGGAAATCTAATCAGTAATGACGTTTACAGGAACTGACCACAGAGTAACTCGCCATCGTACCTAATACAGGGTGGAGAAAAAACAATTAGACGATCTAAGTGATGGACAACGTGCTGAGGTTTACCTGACGCCCGGCGGAGCTCACCTGAGTAACAGTATCTTCAAAAAATGAAAAAGAGTAGTATGTAGTTTGTTTTTATTTAGCTAGTGAATATTTACTTTTCAATTAAAGTGTTAATTTTCAAGTTAATAATCGTTTAATTGCTTAGGCCCCATCCTGTATATACACTTAGGGAAACACTATTATTTCATTGCGTGCACCGTGTTTTTTTTAGCAATACGTCTTACTACCCATTCGGGATATATGCTTATATAATAATTACGCTAGAGATTTTAGAAATGAGGAAGAATATATTTAGAGGAAGTGTACCCGAATTTGCGTGGAGAGAGATTGTGGAAAACAATTTTAGAAAAAACCACCTTCATTACTATATCTGACCGAGATTCGAACCTCGGTCTCCCAGTCATCGGCAGTCTAGTCTACTACAAGAGTAGGGCCTTAGACCATGTGGCCACCGAAGTGGGTTTAACCATGTTAAACGATTTGTTTGGCTTAGCTTTAAATCTTCCTTTTTTTTTTACTACCAAGATGATTGTGTCGTAAATTATGAAACTATAAAGAATTATTTTGGTTTATCCTTTGACACAAAAGTAATTATAGCTTTTGTGATAGCTTGTTAAACTAAAGAGTCAAAGGCACCACGAGTGAAAATCGGTTAGTTCAATAATTTCAATTTTATCTGAAAGAAAAACTTATCAACTTGAATTTGGTATTAATATAGTAAGTCTACAATTTTTTATTTTGTAAATTTTTTAAAACATAAATATGGTAGATAGGCCAATAATGTTTTCACCATCCCAATAGTAATTATCTTGTTTGACCTATATTTTTAAATAATCACTTACCGTGATTACTAAATTTCAAAATAAATATACAGATATTAATCTAGCTTGTCTAGTTATTTTAAAATAATATTATAACGGCAGTCTACGTAGGATGAACAACAATGCATGTTTTTAGAAAACCTTATAGTCATAATAACCACATATCTGAATATCGTGAAATCAAAAACATAACTAAATTATACATAAATTTAGTTTCTAAATTGTTAAATAAATACATATTCAAATATTTACATGAATAAATTATTGGTTTGAATAAATCGTGAGAGTGCTGTGTTGAATTATAAGGAAAATATCAACAATTATTTAATAAAAATTTAACATCTGGGTCTGTTATTGTGTAAACGTAGTCCCTTTTGCTCTCCTCAATATTTCTCATATAAATAGTTGATATTTTTATCACCGCGTCTTACTACCCGTTCGGGTTTTACGCTTATAAATCGTTATACCGTTTTGAAAAGATGTGTTTAACAGTTTAAATATAAATATAAAGTCAAAATCAACAATTAAGTTTATATCTACGGGCATTCTGTTCATAAGCATAACTTATTTCATACGCCGTTATTATTTAAATTTGGGGATGGCTCCAGAAAGATTTACAAATTTAGTTAACATAGTTTAAGTGTTTTTTTGGCTAGGATTACTATGAATGAAGTGTTTTAGGGTGAAATTATATTTACTTTTTTATTCAATTTTAATGAGTAGGAAATACAAAGGTCAATGATTCAGGTATAAAAATATTTGTAGAAATATCACAACCCTTGTACTATCTATATTCACATGGAACACCTAACAGATGATACTTTCAGATGATACCCAAATTTTTAAATTTGTATTTTAGGCTAAATGAATTGAAGCCAACTGACTTTAGGCTAAGTGATTTTAGGCCAACTGACTTTAAGTGAACTTAAGCACGTCAACATTTTTTTATTCCAAATTAATTTTACTTTAAATGACTTTTGCTGAAATTAATTTTTAGGCGAAATGACTTTTGATGAATTTAATTTTTAGGCGAAATGACTTTGAGCCAAATGGTTTTAAGTATAGCTGAAATAACTCAAATCACTTTTGTTCTCAATTTTGTATTATTGACACTTCCCCTTGGACTAAACCGCATGGGCGTAAGTTACTGACATGATATTTCCACCTTAATTCTCAAGTTGATGTATAAATTCGAAACATAAGAAATGTTGATTTATTTTTATTATAATGGGAATCCATATTTATATAATTTGTCCGGGCTTGTCCTAGAATTATATTAGGGTCAGCCACCAAATGAGCAACAACATAGGTCTATACATTTTATTTTCAAATTTTAATTCGAAAATAATTGTTTGAGTTTTACAACGGTGAATATCACTCACGATTTTAGAGATACAAGGACTCTAAGAATCTAACTACCAACCTCAAGTTTTAAGTGAACAGTTCGTTTAGGTGTAGTTTAGTTTAAAAGAATCACTCGTGGAGAAACAGCTTCTCCAGAAAGTGATAAAACATGAAGATATTATTTCTTGAATAATAGTTTTACACATAATTTCATGGATCGGGATCATTTTTGAGTGATTCTAATTTTTTTTTACTAAAACAAATAGATATACTTAAGAGGTTTATTTATATTTCTGACTTAAAGCTCTAACTTCCGAATGATACGGGAAAACAGAAGCCGGATGGTTGGCAACACTATATAGACTCAAGTACTTCATATATACCCACTTCGGTGGCCGCGTGGTCTAACGCGCTACCCTCGCGGTAGACTAGACTGCCAATGACGGGGAGATCAAGGTTCGAATCTCGGTCGGGTAATTTAAAAAGTAAAAAATATCCAATCGCCCTTCACGCAAATGTGGGTACACTTCCTCTAAGCATAACCTTCCTAATTCCTAAAATCATTAGCGTAAATAGTACATAAGCGTATAACCCGAATGGATAGTAGTACGTGGTGCTAAAAACAAACAAAAAAAACTTTAAATATCTCGTCCATAGAACAATAATGTCAGTAGAACAAATTGTGCATTTGATTAAACAGTAAAAATCAAAACACACCCTTTCTTAGGAGATGAATCTTTTCCAATCTGCACATCTGATTCTTCTGGTTATGCATTATCTATCTACAGCCCATTTTTTTCATTCATTCCCCCTTCCGAAATCTTCAAAGTCATTACTCTTCTCCGTAGCGGCGACGTATCTGTCAATGTATTGTTTGGCTGAAACCCTCCACCCCTCACCCCCTAAGAACATGACAATACAATAAATAACATTTACGTTATGGCTGGGGGTTGTTTTGTATCGGGTCACGCTTGTATGGATGCGAGGAAGAGGGTGCATGCAGTGAGACAAGGGCTGCAATTTCGGGGAAAGCTTGCTGATGTTGAAAGATATAACAAAGTGGTTCCCTCGAAATATCATATCCGGGAGATAGGAGATCAAGCCTTAGAAGAGAAGATACTATCTCTGGCACTTTACATTACATTCTCCAGGGCTACATTTCTCTAAACCATGTTACAGATGTAAACATTCTGCTGTGTGTCACTTCTCTAAACCATGTTACAGATGTAAACATTATAATGCTCTCCTCTAGCTAGATGGGTTATCAGATCTTGTTATTCTAGTCTTGACCTTCACTTTACCTTCAAACCAGACTAGCCGAGTTTGACACTTAGTCGTTGTACCCATCGATGTTTAAAATATTTATTTTAGCTGTGTCCATAGAGACAATATCGGGTATCTGATCATTTCTAAAACTAGTCCTAAACTTAGTTTTATATGAGCTCTGCGTAACATATGTTTCTACTTAAGTAAGAACCATTTTTAAAACATACACGTTTATTGTGGTCGACATTTAACATGTTATCTACTGTATAGCACATCTTATCCAGGTGTGCTCTATTCACACTCAGTAAATTCCGGCCGATGTGACTCAATAAAAAAAAGTTAAAATGCTCAAATTTATATTGCAACCCATATAAAATTGATATTCACTGAAAAAGAAGAATAAAATCAACATATCTATGAAAAATATATTAGATTACACTTGAGCTTGATGTTAATAAACCTAAAATAAGTCTTCCCTGACCAGTTGTCCGTTGGTCTGATGTACTCTGCAGGTCGCAAACCACAAAGCAAAATCTCAGCCTATTATCAGGATATAGGGCCCGGTCCTATTTAAATTAACTACTGACATACCAGTCGTTTAGCTATAATAAACGAAAATAAATATTTAAATCGCAATTTTTGGGTGGATTTACGTAAAAATGATGATACCCACTTTTTTTCGTACGGTAAATAATTTCACAGACATCATTGCTTTTATTTGAATTTTTTTATCCATCAGTTTCACACACAAAAAAGGAAAAAGTAATTCTTAGTCAAGCTAGAACTTCGTTTCAAAAAATGTGGTGTTAATTTAACAGTACTGTTTGTGTTAAATATTAATTTTCCTTAAATTTCCTCTTCTTTTAGTTTGAATTTAAAAAAAATCCCACTTCTCGTCAAGATATAAAGTCTATATAGAAATAATTTGGTAGAAAAACTTTTTTTTAATAAATATAGCTCTTCTGTGTTAAATAGCTTTAATAAATCGTTCTATACGAACAAAATAGCTTTTGGTACTACCAGGCATACTATTAGTATTATATTATACATTGTTACTATGTATTAAAAGTGACAGTTGAAGTTTATACATTGATAATGATATATATTGCGTGTCTTGGCTACATCATTCGCAGCCTAGTTTGGAGAAACATTAGCCAGTAATAATGTACTGTACCGTTGCCCAGGGAACACCCGAATGTATTAATCAAACATCCTTTCCATGAAGGCTCTTTCCATGTCCCGATAAGATGAGGTAATGGTGATAGTATGAGGTGGATCCGGACAACTGGGCGCCGCCAACTGAGCGCCGCCAACTGAGTGCGACTAACTGGGCGCCACCTTATAGGCGCCCCCAACTCAGCGCTTGCGAACTGGGCGCGGCCTTAAAAATGTGTTTTAATTTTAAAAAAAGAAAAAATTTGCTTTGATTATAAAAACCGAGAATTAGGTTAGGTTAGGTTAGGTTAGGTTAGGTTGTTTTTTTTAAGTTTTTTAAAAAATATCGAGTAGTCTAACTTTATAAATACAAACAAAGGTTTTTCTGTTATGATTTTTTTAACTACTCCAAAAATGAATATTTACGTAAAAAACAATAATTACGTTTTTACACTGGCGCCCAGTCTTGCCAGCACCCAGTTGTCCGCGGCTGGTTGGCGGCACCCAGTTATCCTAGACCGAGTATGGAGGTGTGGAATCAATGGAAGCACTTAAACCTAACGTAAGACTAATCATTAAACCCTGGTGATTATTGGGCTAATTCCCCTTTTGGGAAAAATACCCAAGTCACCAGCCGGGAATCAAACCCAGGTACACTGACCCCTATACCACGGAGCCGGTTTACATTGACAATGAAATTAGTTTAATATTTTTTGAAAAGGTCATATATGTGTTCTTACCTAGAAGTTGCTCTTATTCCACGGATAACACCTACAGCTCTACACCGTTTGCAATTTGATGTAGTCTTTAATAAGAAATAGAGAAACTCAGACCAGTGAAACAGTTTAACCATATAGCTCCTTTACCTAAAAGTTGGGACATTTACTTATATCTCGTGAGATATGTGAAACTAAACAATATACATTGTTGTATGAACATAATAGGTAAAAGGGCACCGCACACTATCAAAGAGCATAAATGAAATAAAATAAACTGTTACAGAAACATATTGAGAAAAGAGGAACATCTCTGTCCATCAAAGAGCATAACAATCAGCTCCCCCTTTTTCCAGACCTCTATTAAAATATTTATATTTGCTTATCGCACAGGAACTATTAGTTTTATAAGAGTATAACCCGAACGGGTAGTTAGACGTGGTGCTAAATAAATAAATAAAAAATATTGGTTTGATAAAAAAATATTTCAAATAAATGCTTTTAATTTTAATAGGCCTACAACTTTGTAACAATAACTTATTTCTTATCTAAAATATTTGCGGAGATATGATCAAAATTTGAGATTAAAGCGTGTGTAAAGTACCCTCAAAATAATTTTTTCCGGAAACAAATGAGCTGCATCGTTTTATTCGTAATGTTAAGCAGTGCCTATATTAGAATTTTAATCAAAATCGATAGAGCCGATTTCGAGAAAGTCGATATTTTTCTCTTTTCAGCCTTAAGTAAACTATCTTTAATTTTTATGTTAGATATCTAATTCCAAAATCCTCACTGGGAAAACTTAATATGGAAAAATTAGATACAAAGTTTTAGCCTGATTGGTAAAATAATTTCGGCTCTAGTCTCAGTAACGAACAGACGGCGTTACAAAAAAAAAAATCGGGATCAGGGGGTCATGAAACATATCTATCAAAATTTTGAGTTCGGATTTTTTGACAACACAATATTTTCTCTCTCCGAGGGGTCACAAGAAAGTAAAATACAACAAAATTGAAAAATAATTATTTTTATAATTTAAAAAAATCTATTAAACTGATGGTAGTTTTTCTGTTGTCAAGTAAAATGCATAAAACCACACCTCGATGTGGTTTCCGGTTAATCAGTCTCTTAAGTAGAAGTTCGGTTATCCGATAGGTGTAGTGGCGCTACGACAGTCACGAATACAAGCTTTGTCAACACACAAAGATGCACTTAAGTGTCGCTGTTTCAAGATGGGTTTGACCGCGTACGATATTTCTTCGTCTCCGGCTGTGCCCCCCCCTCTATAC
>CABFWB010000479.1:176795-239087 GCA_902151455.1 Timema bartmani | reverse complement strand
TGCCCCCCCCCCCCTATACACCGCTCACCCCCCCATTCCTTCCCTCATCTCGGATATGCATGTATCCATGCACGCATCATTACTCGACAAAAACTCCATTCCTTCTCCACTATGCACTTTTCAACTTCCGGTTGAAAGAAGCTCTAGTACAGAGTGGGAAAGGGTGGGAGGAGTTTCGAAGGGGGGGTGAAGAATTGTAGGAGCCATGCTAACATAAATAATGGTGGTTATTCTTGAAAACTTTGCAGTGTAATGGAATTGTCCCTCGCCAAAAGTTTACTAGAACATGAATTATTCACCTTGGTCAAGAAAGAGACAGTAAATAAAGTGTATGATATTGTAACTAAGGGCACCTAGAAGGGTTTACTTCACGAAATAGTAGTTATTATTATTATTACTATTATCTCTCACTACGTCTTAATACCTGTTCAGGTTATACGCATACATATTATAATAATTACTATAATAGGATAAGGATGAAGAAGGAGGTATTTTAGAGGAAATCTACCCGCATTTACATGGAAGAGTAATTGGTAGCCATGTAGGGAAAACCACCCTCAGTAGACCCAACCGGGGTTTCGGACCCTGATCTCCTCGTTTTCAGCAAGCCAGTATATCATGAGAGTGAAGCCTTTGTCCATTCGTCCACTGCTGCAGGTCTATAGGAATCAATATGTGAAAAATAAATAAAATTAAAATAATATTTTTATTTTTTATTTTCTAAACAATGAATAACCACCCATTGGTATTGGAAAACACGTGTATTGAACTTCAAGATTGTTTAGTCTTATTTGTCGGTGAAGGGGAGGTAAAGGTTATAATCCCGATAGAGAACACTACGAATATATTTTTCTAATTGGTTTCCCAATCACTTTTCACTAAAATGCTGGTATATCTCCTGATTTATGAATCCTAACAACACTTTAGCAATCAGTGTAACTACATGCGGATAGACCACACTTATAAAACAAACAAAGAATAGCTTATTGCTTTCAAATGTGTTTTGTGAAATAATAAAACTATTCTACGAACTAAAGCAAGGTTAATTGTATCCAGTTGGGCTATGCTTATGTATGTAAATTACGCCACTGGAGAAGGGATGGTGAAGCTAGAACATACCTGCATCTGCACAAAGGAAGAATGGGGAATCATTTAGGAAAAGCTATCCTAAGTACACAGATTCAGGGTTCAAGCCCCAACTTCCACGTCACCAGCAAATAAGATTAAATAAGCTTAAATTTTAGACTGCATATCCACCAATGCGGTTGTGATCAAAGTTAATTTAATATATTTACCACTACACACTTTTCCGTGTTATTTATTTTAAAATACTATTGATGGCTTTGGCTACAGGAGGTGACTTTGGAGCATCCATTTTGTGAAAGATTCAGAATTTAGAGTTCACTTTTAAATAATTTTTATTCAGTGGCGAGACCAGACCTTTATTGAAAGTATTGATAGAAAGGTTTCATCCATAAACCACTTGACCCTTTTTACTATCGTTTTTGTCAGTAAAGACTAGTCATTATGATGTAATGTTTGTCAGTGAAATTAGGTCCTAATGATGTTTCTTTCATTGAAATCAGCTCCTTAAATTGTAGGGTTTGTCAGCTAAATCTGGTTTCTATGAGCTAATGATTGTCGTAGAGTACGTCCGCCGTCTGTTCTGAGGCACTTGTCTTGGGAGAACGTTGGTCAGGGGTTTCCCCCCTAACGGATCATGGACTGGCCGGATGGAACTGTAGTGATTGACTAAGAGAACGTCCCCTCTTGATAGCCTTCAGTGTCTTCGGGACACCCCCCCTGCCCATCCCTCTCTTCTACTCTCTTAAATGCGCTCACTCTATCATGTGGAAGTCGAGCAAGCTGACTTGAGAGAAGAAATCTGATGATTTCTCGGACACTGAACGGCAAGGGTTGGCCACCCTGAAACTGTCCCTTACTTCATATCAACCTAAGGTGGGATGGTAGGGGCTGAGAGTTAATACCGGTATTTTTGAATTAATTTTACAATAAAAAACCTTTTAGGCTGAAATAAATAAGAAAAGGCCTTTTGTTATGATGATTCAATTTTCTACACATTTATTTATCACACGAGTCCTTGAATATTTTATCATGAGAAAAGCTCGAATTTTGATGACCTAAATTTGTCAAAAATTTAACTATAAAATTACACTAAGATTCTAAAAGATGACTTAAATGTTAAAAAAAAGTCAAAAAAAGATGAATTCAAGTTCGTAATGAGTACACATGACTAAAACGAGCACACACTTTACAAATGGAAACTAACAAATAAATATGCACTGAAAAGTCTTTAACAACTAAACTCTTGCATTCTAATAAAAATAAAATTGATTTAAAAAAAAAATTGCTCTAGAAGTAATAACTATCCCCTCCCAACGTAACCCCCTCCAGCCTAGTTGCAGCGTCTCACGATGAATGTGTATTTTACAACTACACAGACAAAGAAGGTACAAAGTTCATGGCCTACATTATCTTCTTAGTCCAACAACTGTATGAGTAAAAAAATTAAGTTTGAGTATTTATGCATTTAAAAAACATCCACCAATGAGAGAGGAATTGAGATTTAAATCTCGGTCGGATGAACTAAGGATTGTTTTTCTAAAATTGTTGTCCACTCTTCTTCCACGCAAATGCGGGTACACTCCCTTTAAATATAACTTCCTCGTCCCTAAAATAATTAGTGTAATTAATACATAGGCGTAGAGCCCGAACGGGTAGGGAGAAGCAATGCTAGAAAAAACCTAAATGTTTAAAGAGATTCAAAAATTCCTGAAAAAAATTACGGAAACCAAGAAAATAAAGAGCTAAAAATATAAAAATAGTAAAAATGACAAAGAAACTACCTATACAAAACTTTTCCTCAAACAAGGAATCATAAACAGAATTTATGTACACTGAGAATTGTCTGTGATTTGCCAAAACTATAATTTGGACCCTGGTCGTGGGCATGGAGGAATTTGAATTTGACGAGAAACATTTTAAACGAGAGAAAAAGGTCCTGGTTGAATTCCGCGAGGGTCATGACAAATATTCAAACTGTTGTGTTAACTATGTATTGCAAATTAAACTAAACGTAAGTCTCTTTAATGGAACTATAGTTGATTTATTTTGGCCCAAAACTTCTTAGTTAAAAAATATATACAAAAATATACAGGCTGTATTGTAACATCAACTTCAGTGGCGGACAAGGTACACAAAAACAAAGGAAAAAGTTCATATAATTATGTGTCCAATTTGACCTTGTTTCGTAGTTGTACTCCAGTAATGTGTGATAGTGTATTTTTGAGAAAGTGTGGCATTATAAGACATGACGACTTTAGGCTTACATTCAGGCCTAAGTTGGCCATTTTGAGCACTTCCTATACTAGACATTACTCGATTAGAGACATGACTATACCTTGGAAACAAGGTCAAATGGGACACACATTAATATGAACTCTTCTCATTTATTTGTGTCTTTCGTACATCACTGAAATGGGTCCCACATGTTATGATAAACCCTGTACCTTAAGGGTGTATAGACCAAAATTAATATATAGCCTATATATATTAGTAGGTCTTCTTAAACCAAACTTGGATCAGTGTATTAAATATAGATTAAATGCATATTTTAAGCCCAGTGTTTACTCAAAATTTGAAATGTTGGCATCTAATGCAACCATTTTTAGAAGAACCAAATGATGCAAAGATTTCATATTTGGAATGTTAGAAGTACTTGAGGGGGTTTATTAATTGAAATAAATTTTATTTCAAAGAACCTTCAATTAATTGCGTAAAAAATTTACAAATAGCAATATTCAATTAATTATTTTGTATACTTAAACGTGTGTAATAAATGGGGGAAGTAAATCAATTAATGCTGACTTCTTTTAACTTTATAATAGTAATTCATTCACATTAATATTCAATCTGAAACTCATGAAAATTGATACGAGCTGAGGTGCTTCATATTTTGCCCCCGGATATTGCTAGTTACGATTACAGCCACATCTAAATATCATACTATTTATATTGAAAGATGATATCTGGACATGGAAATCGAACCCAATACCTTTGGCTTAGTACACCAATGCTCTAACTATTGGGCTATCAAGGAACTGTCGTTTGCTCAGGGCCATTCTTCACTCATTGTAGCTGATGATTTTCACACATCCACCATAGACTCTGCCTTAAAATTTGAGTGAAGAATGAGCCGAAACGTGAGATTAATCCTGGATAGCTCAGTGGTAGAGCACCGGTGCTCTAAACCAAAGGTCTCGGGCTCAATTCCCGTGTTCAGGTGTCTTTTTCAACTAATTTAAATTAAATTTAATGGGTTGGTAGAGCTTATTGAAAATCACTATTAGGTACTAACATTTCGAAACTTACGGTAAATATTTTATTTCAGTACTATTTATATTGTAATATTTCTATTTGTTTCAGTACATAATTACCGGCCTGCTACTTGCCCATCATTGGCAGTCACTCCAACATTAAGAGTTAAAACGCCGAAGATTCAGTAATCTAAGAATGTGACTCCACTCTGGCCAGGGATCCCACAAAACAGCGACCCCTATGTGGCAGCCTACAAACTCTTCTTCGAGAACCTCGAGCCCTATATGCATGATTTTTAATAATTTTATTTATATTTGTGTATTCTTATTTCGATTGTTAATGTACCTCCCGCAAAATTTTCGTTGCTACATAGCTCACGCAACCAACACAGTTATTACCAGAGTTTTTATTGTTCTGTCACTCAACACAACATGTTTTACCATTAACCTCCATAGTAATTTGAAAATGGAATTAAATTACTGTGCTGTACATCAACATTTGTCTTTTTATTTCATACATAGTTTGCATTACAGGTAATCTCTAAAATACTAAATACAATAATTAACATTGTTTATTAAACAGTGATCTTCTTCTCATGAAGTTGCTCTAAATAGACCTACTAATAACAACTTGTTACAACGGTATATCGGTTACTACGATATATAATTAATGACGATGCATCACGGTGGACGATATATTTGGGTGGGCGATACATCTTGTTCTATTTTAATAAATCAATGTCAACTTGCATCGGTGGCAGCATGGTCTAGCGCGCTATTCTCGTGTTGGACTAGTTTGTCGAAGACAGGAAGATCGGTGCTCGATCCCGATCGGGTGCACTGAAGATAGTTTTTCTTAAATTGTTTTCCAGTCTCCCTGGAAAACTATTTGGGAAAAACACCCTCAGTGCACCCGACTGAGACTCAAACTTCTATCTCCTCATCATCGGTGGTCTAGTCTACTGCGAGGGTAGCGCGTTAGACCACGTGGGCACCGAAGCGGGTTTTGCTGTATTATTCCTTGAGAGTCTTTGGTTCCCTGTTGGATTTACTGGAGATGTAATGTGGATACCTATCCTAGCTTCTGGCGAATATTGGTGCATATTCTTAAGATGGGGTAGGAGAGGCGAGATCAGTTAATTAGCCAACTTTTTTTAGCCAAAATAAATCAAATATTTCTCTATTAGAAACAGATAGTTTAATTTACCACACATGGTAATCCAAAATATTATTATTACTATTATTACTATTAGCACCGCATCTTACTACCCGTTCTGGTTATACGCACTTACGCTAATGTGCAATGGTAGGGTGATTGTGAGAAGAAATGGAGGACCTACAGTTTAACGTGGGATCCGAACCACGGTGGAGGCCTGGCGTTCCACACATTCACAAGTTGTGATTAATACATGTCTTCTCAGAGGTGAAGGAAGGGTCAGACAGTTATTGAATATTTGTCATGAGCATATTAGCATTTGATGATAAACTTTTTAAATGAAGAGAAAAAACCCGGTTCAGTGGCCGCGTGATCTAGCTTGCTACTCTCGCAGTAGACTAGACTACCGATTACAGGGAGATCGAAGTTAGAATCTCAGTCGGGTGTAATGAGGGTGGTTTTATTCCAAAATAGTTTTCAACTCGCTCAACACGCAAATTTGGTTACATTTCATCTGAATATAGCCTCCCTAATAGCTAAAACCATTAGCGTAATCAGTAGGCCCCTATATAAGAGTATAATCCGATCGGGTAGTAAGACGTGGGGCTAAAATAAAGATAAGAAGCTATCAACAAAATATAGAACGCCCTTGACAGATATTCAATAGCTGGTGTTATCATCATGTGAAGAAAAATAAACTCGTTTCTAATGGAGCAATATTTGATTTATTTTATCGAAAAGAGAATTTTGCTACAAAAGCTTCAAAAATATTGGCCTTAACTCGCAATCGCCAGCATCACACCTTAAACTTCACTTATATCATTGTGTTGTGTAAAATTAAATATAGTAGCACTAGTAGCCAATGCTACCAGAGGGGAGGGTCATACAGACGAAAGGATGTAGAGAGGGTCTCCCGATTACCAAAATATCAATATTGTCCAGCAGAAAGTCTTGCTTCAGGCACAGCATCCGTGCACAGAAGACAATATGTGATTTATTACTTTCTCATAGTAACAAAATATTTAATTCAAGAAAATAGCGACTATGATGGATCGGGGGATTATTTACCCTTTAATTAAAAATGTGGGTCTCAAAATTCTGTGTCTAGACGCATGTTTGTATGTGCACTCCATTAACTTGGAAAGGTAACAGTATAACCTTAATTAATTACACCATGGCCCTATTTATTAATCTATAGTCTACACCAACGGTTCCCAACCTGTGGCAAGGACAGCTATTCCCGGTGGTACGCCGTGAAAAGCCAAACAAAACAACCAAATTAAAGTTGTACAAAGATAGGTCCTCATCAAATCTTATAAATAGATAAATACCAATTCCAACCAAAAGTAAAAGAGATTAAATAGAACAGTGGTTGGATGGGGGGCATCATTGATTATTGTTCAGGCAACTGTGCAGCCTCGAAGTGTTATATCCCCGGGCACAGTTAAAAATGTACCGATTTATTAAATGCTCAGCTTCATCTCGGTGGTACTTTAAATTACGGAATTTTTTTGGGTGGTACGCCATTCAAAAAGTTTGGGAACCATAGGTCTATATCATGATGGAATAGTGCAAGTTAAGATTGCAACCTTTCAAGGAAGACGAAAACAACCTCTTAATGTCTGACTGTACACGGGACTATATCCGATAGGATTTGGTACATTTCTTTCAAACTTAATATTTATGTATAGAGGCCAAATTGCGTAAGTTGATTCTAGCCCTAAAATTAAGGTTAGTTTATCGAAAATTGGTTCTTAAAAATTCGAAATAATTCAAAAATGGCTCAAATGATTTTGTTTAAAATGGAAAACTTAGTATTATCTTAGGCCTACATGTTAAATAACATTGTGTACGTGATTTTTGTAAAAAAAATATATATTTAAGGGTAGTTAACTGATGACTAACTTTTCGAAAATTTCTCTAAAATTTTTGTTTAAAATCGTTATCTTGTGATATTATTACTTTAAAAATAACAATATTTGTTTGGTTTCCTAAAAACTCCAATGTTGTGAGCCCGCAAGCTAGTTATACCGACTCAGCGGCCGCCACCACCACTAACAATAATGATACTAAGATTTCCAGTTAGAGGGTGTCATGCTGTCAGCCTAGCGAACCCTCCAGCCGTTAATCTCACTTTTCTAAACCGAATCTTCTACTTCTTCATTCTAGTATCTCCTCATTTTTCCTCACGAGGTTGAGTTTGAACCCGTTCCAAACCCACTGTTTCACAGACAAATTCTGGTATCTCCGGGGACCGAACACAGGACCTCTGGATATAGGCCTATAACCAGGAACTTTGAACCCTAGACCACAGAAAAAGTCTCATTTTTATAAACAAAAATAAATTCTGGATGGGTTGAAACTAAATCATTTAAAAAATGTTTCTACAGACTATAATTATACTATATGAGAAAGTATGAACGAATGAGTTGTATCTTCTTTTTTCTTTAATTTTGAGAGCATGATTCTTTTAAGAACTGTTGATAAAAGCATAGAAATTGAAGCTTAGTATTACAGAGTGGGGCGAAAACAATTAGACGAGCTATGCTGAGGAAAGTGATGGAGAACGCGCTGAGTTTTGCCTGACGTCCGGTAGAGCTCACCTGAATGTCATTATCTTCGAAAGGTGAAAAAGTGTAGTATGTAGTTTGCTTTTATTTGGCTAGGGAATATTTACTTCTCAACTAAGTGTTAATTTTCAAGTCACTAATCGTCTAATGGTTTCGGCTCCATCCTGTATAAGGACAATTTTGAAACCAAGGATAATACTCTAATACTACGCACTCAAACCTTGACTCATTGGAAGGCAGACAAATATTAGATATCTTCAATATCTCCGGATATCAAACCTGGGCTCCCATAAACTTTTAGTCAACCTGTTGGCCTCAAAAAGGATAGTTGTTGTCTAATTTAATTTACCATAATTTATTTCCAATAAAGCTCCTTAAGCAGACCTTATAATTTTAATTTTGTGTCGTTCGGTCAGTGTTTCCCTATTTTCAACCTTTTTTTCAACTCACGGCGCACTGAAACGGGCGCTAAAATTGTCAAGGTACATCATTTGTTTCTTAAGGAGATATTTCATCAGCAAAAAAGACTATTAATAATATGTTAAAGAGTTCAGTAGATAAAATTGTGATAATTGTGTTATTTCAAAAAATAATATTGATCAAGGGTTAAAATAGATTTATTTTTATTCCTCAAATTTGTTCTCGCTTCTTTTGTATCTTCCCCCCAATCTCCCGCGGCACACCCGTTGACCCTTCGTGGCATTCCGATTGAAAAACGCCGCCCTGATGGTAAGCTACGTACTAATAAGTTTTATTAATCAAAACTTTTATAGCATAAAAGTAAATCTGATAAATGAATTAACACGGATTTTGACGTTATGTTATTGACTTTTTTAGGCTTTTCTTTCCCTCTGTTCCGGTTTTGCTTCGCTTACCCCTAAGGCTCGGTTACATTTTAAAACGACCGTGTGTACTTTACAAGATAGCAGATATATATTTTATTCCGAAGAACGCATTAAAGGGTACTTTAGCTAGTCATTATGATGATGATCATGATCATGATCATCATGAGCTATTTTATGGCGTTGAATGGGGTACACTTCAGACGAAAGTTTTGGAAACACTACCTTATATGATATAGTTTGAATTGCTGTTAGCCATTACTGGAATTATAATATGAATTATGTAAACAATAGCACAAGTCTTCAACCTGAAACGTATTTCATCCCTCCGGTCAATAAAGACTCATCGCAAGAGCATCCGCCATGAAATGTTGGGTGGGGTCGTGCGCTAATGATGGAAGTCAGGCGCTGAGGAGATGAACTGGTCGGTGATTGATGCAGGGGGTGAAGGAGTTGTTTCACGTCATCGCTCACAAGGCCCCTCCCCCGTCTTTAACCTCTGGCCACCTAGAGGGATCTTGATGACTCCATGAGCCACCAGACAAATGATCGTCTTCCTCTGAAGGACCTCTCAGACTGGAGACTAGAGTTCAACTCCCTGATAGGCTGTACCACCAGACAAATGACCATCTTCCTCTGAAGGAACTCTCAGACTGGAGACTAGAGTTCAACTCCCTGATAGCCTATACCACCAGACAAATGACCGTCTTCCTCTGAAGGAACTCTCAGACTGGAGACTAGAGTTCAACTCCCTGATAGCCTATACCACCAGACAATGTGACCGTCTTCCTCTGAAGGAACTCTCAGACTGGAGACTAGAGTTCAACTCCCTGATAGCCTATACCACCAGACAATGTGACCATCTTCCTCTGAAGGACCTCTCAGACTGGAGACTAGAGTTCAACTCCCTGATAGGCTGTACCACCAGACAATGTGACCGTCTTACTTTCAGATCTAATAAAAGTTTAACTATCCAAGTCAGAATCAGCTAAATTATTTATTCAATTAAACTTGGGGCCCTTAATACTTTTTTTTAACTCTTCCTACTAAGTAAGAAAGTAAACGCCTGTACAATAAACTGTACAGAACTAGCGAATCATTGGCGCTTCCAACCAAGGGTCCTGGCTTTGATATGTAGGAGACTAGGAGTAGCACCCTAGAACATGCGGCCACCGAACCGGCTCATTAGGATATTGAATGTGCTAGGTAGGCCGGATCTAAAGAGAGATATACTTTATTTTCTATACATATAATTATCTTCTTCCCTTTCTACACAAGTGTGTAATGTGTATATATATTACACATTATATATATACATACACACACATACATTTTCTATTGACAAAAAAAGTTTTTATATAAAAACTGCAAAAATACTTCCCTCGACTCGTGTTCAACTGATTGCGTTACCATGGAAATGTTTGCAGGTGTCGTGACGCCCGGCTATTGGCTCACACTAGTCGACCAATGAGGGGATAGCCCGCTCCTCCACGCCAATGAAGCACCTGTTTGGTGCTCCAGTTCCAAGTAAGGTTGTGGAGTTATTGGACTTGTCTCTGGGAGGATCCTGCGTTTTGGAACTTTTCCCATGACGTCACTTGACTGGGGGCGGGGTTTACAAACTTTTCAGGGGGGAGGTGGAGAGAAAAGAGGGAGATTTTGGATGAAGGACAATAACTTTTTGAGGTGTATTTTTATATTGAGATTTTACTACTCTAAAATCTCTATGAAATATGTTCATACGTGAATTAACTGTATTTTTATTTGAGTCTTTTTTAATAACCCTTCGGCCAACTTCTGCCAGCTCTAAAGTTATTTGAGTGGATGCCTTAGCTTCTATATATTTATATATATTTTTAAAAATTAATAACTCCAAATAACTTATTTTAATTTTAATAGGTCTATATATTATTGAATGTCTATTTTTTTTTAGCACCGCATCTTACTACCCGTTCGGGCTATACGCTTATGTACTAATTATGCTAATGGTTTTAAGGATTAGGAAGGCTATATTTAGAGAAAATGTACCCAAATTTGCGTGAAGGGAAGGTGGAAAACTATTTTAGAAAACCACCCTCAGTACACCCGACCGATATTCGAACCTGGATCTCCCCGTCATCGGCAGTATAATCTACTGCGAGAGTTAGACCATGCGGCCATTGAAGCGGGTTGAGTGGTTATTGTTTTTAGAAATAAATTTTTTCTTATCTAAAACAAACATATCTCTTTTAGGTGAACATTAGTAATTATATTTTGTGTTATGTTATAGGTAGACGCTATTGATAATTTATATATATATATATAATATAATTATATTTTGTGTTATGTTATAGGTAGACGCTATTGATAATATATGTAAGAAATGACAGCTTAAAATTATATAAATAAATTACATTAAATTATGTTTATTAACCTTTTTTAGCTATCCCTATGAAAATTAGACTGTAGTTTACTTTATACCAAACATTTACCATGCAATTCTAGAAAATAAAAAATAAAATATAAAAGGAATCCATTAAAAGTGCAAAAGCAAAATAATTCTAATAACAATACAGTTTTTATGTTTGATAGCATTTGAGCTAAAGTGCAAAGAAAAGTAAAATGCTTTAAATTAATTCTAATATGGTGATAAAGCTACAGTTTTGTGGAGAAATATTTCTATAGGCCTTTACTACAAGATGATTTTTGTAAAACGATTGATCATTTTGGAGACAAAAGCATGCCAACTTTAGCTGTGAAGTATTGTATTTATCTACTTCTTGAGTTAGATTGAATTATTATCATCATTATTAAAATAATCGATACATTGATAATAATTATTTAATAGAACTAAAATAACAGTTTTATAAAAATTATCAAAAACAAATTTCATGTCAAATCATCTAATGTGGTTGATCAAAATTATTACAAATTGAAAATGAAAACAACTTTATGGATTTTTGTTGATGTTTAAAGTTATTTTAACTTAAAACATTGGACATATATATGTTTTGGACATAAACGACTTTTGTTCGTATCTTGATAAGTGGCGCCACACAGAGGCGCCGGGCTGCTAAAATAACAAGTAGAGCCGTGTCGCTCGTTGCTAGCGGGTCAATACTGAGCCAAACTAGCCCGGGGATCCACCGTTTACCTGGCTACACATGGTCACATATCTCTATACATGAGAGATATGTTAACATGGTCACTTGATATCTCTAGACATGAGAGATATACTAACTTTACCTGAGTTAACATGGTCACATATCTCTAGACATGACAGATATACTAACTTTACTGGAGTTAACATGGTCAAATATCTCTAGAGCTGTGAGAAATACTAACTTTACCTGAGCTAACATGGCCACGTGATATCTCTAGACATGAGAGATGTACTAACTTTACTGGAGTTAACATGGTCACATATCTCTAGAGCTGTGAGATATAGGCCTACTAACTTTACCTGAGGTAACATGGTCACTTAATATCTCTAGACATGAGAGATATACTAACTTTACTTGAGTTAACATGGTCACATATCTCTAGAGCTGTGAGAAATACTAACTTTACCTGAGCTAACATGGCCACGTGATATCTCTAGACATGAGAGATATACTAACTTTACTGGAGTTAACATGGTCACATATCTCTAGACATTAGAGCTATACTAACTTTACCTGAGTTAACATGGTCACTTGATATCTCTAGACATGAGAGATATAATAACTTTACTGGAGTTAACATGGTCACATATCTATAGAGCTGTGAGATATACTAACTTTACCTGAGTTAACATGGTCACTTGATATCTCTAGACATGAGAGATATACTAACTTTACTGGAGTTAACATGGTCACATATCTCTAGAGCTGTGAGAAATACTAACTTTACCTGAGCCAACATGGTCACGTGATATCTCTAGACATGAGAGATATACTAACTTTACCAAGCTTACATGGTCACATATCTCTAGACATTAGAGCCCTACTAACTTTACCTGAGTTAACATGGTCACTTGATATCTCTAGACATGAGAGCTGTACTAACTTTACCTGAGTTAACATGGTCACTTGATATCTTTAGTCATGAGAGACATACTAACTTTACCAAGCTTACATGGACACTTGGTATAATTTTATAGTAGTTTACTAATGTGTTTTGAAATTTTAATTTTTACTCTCTTACATCAAGAGAAAGAATTGTAATCGTAAACATTTTCGATATTAAAATTATGATGAATATTTACGTTTTGTGTGTGTCCCAAACTAAAAAAGTGGAGTTTTCTCTTCTGTTTCTCCTCATATTTGTCTGTCTGTGTGTTTATCCCTGTTCTAAGATCAAAAACTATTTGATAGATTTGGTTTCAAACTTGATATTTAAATTTTATAAGTTTATACCTGAAGAACTTTTTTGAATTTTGACCTTGTTTCTCAAATGAAAGGGAGTTTACTGATGAGTGATTTTTTAAATTAACTTTTTAGTTTCAAAAATGTCTGTAGCGATTTTGTTTAAAATGTATTTCTAAGGAGTATTTGACATCACAAATAAAAATTTATATTTTTTTGGGGGGTAAAAATTCGTTTAAGTATAATTTTCTGAAGATTTTTTTTTTAATAATTGAAATAGTTAAAAATAGCTTGATTGATTTGGTTCAAAATGGGTATCTTGTTTGTTTATTACAATACACATGATTTTGATGTATTTGTTTTTCTTCAAAAAATTAATACTCAACTTAATATTAATTTACTAATCACTTATTTTGAAAAATTAGATATTTTTTAAAAATATCTATGAATATTTGATTAAAAAAATTGATATTTGGAGTTTATTTTACATGATAAATAATAATTTGTTTTATTTGGCTAAAATAAATTAAGTTAAAGGTAATTACATATGACAAATATTAGAAAATTAAAATAAAATTGAAAATATCTTTGAAAAGCTAGTTTAAAATGGATAGCTGGGAATTATTTTTCATGACATATAAGAATATGTTTTTATTTTTACAAGTTAAAAGTAATTTGAGAGTATTTTACTAGTAACCGATTTTTGAGAATCTTAATTTTGAAAAAAAAAAGAAAGTTTAACATTAAAAAAAATTCTTTAACAGAGTAGTATTTATTGTGATTAACAAGATGATATGTTGGTTTTTTTGAGTAAAACTTACTTAAGCGTAATTTACTGACAGTATGTTTTGAAAAGATTTGTTCCAAGCTATAATACACCATATGAAATTTTTTGTGCGATTGTGTCTTACCATTTATTTAAAATATCATCGAACCTCTCTATGAATACTCTAACAACAATTTTTTAGCACACATTTTTTGAAAAGAAGAGAGGATGTAAGATTAAAAATCTTTGTACACTCTTTATGCTATTTTTTCCAGATCCATAGGAACGAGGGATGTGAAAAAAGTATCTATACTTTACTAAAATAGATATTTTCCCTTCGACACTAGTATTTTTTTTATTCGATACTTTTTTGCCAATACTTTTACTGCTATTATTACTCACACTCCAGTATCGGATCGGTTTCGAAAAAACAACTTTATTATTATCTTCACTCATGCTATGATTAAATGTTTACTAGGGTGGACTGTGGAGGAAGAACAAATAACACTGCGAGTGGCGACCAGTCTATTCCCCCTTCCTTTATCAATGAGCATGCTCATCACAAACTAAACAAAAGAATCAAATAGCCGAAGCTATTATTAATTTTAGAGAGCAATTCACCATCTAGATATCATATTCTGAAAATTGAAAAATGACACCTGGACATGGGTTCGATTCCCGTGTCCAGGTGTCATTTTTCAATTTTCAGAATAAACAAAAGAAGATTTTGTAGAACTAAATGAACTCATCTCAAGGACGTCTCAAGCAGACGAAGTAGAAAATTTTATATGCGTTGTTTAAGCAGATGAAGCAGAGCATGGCGTCCATTCTCCTATTGTTTATCAATAGTTAATAAATCTGTCATGATAGTATATAAAGGAAGAATGTAGTTAAAAAATTGCACCTTCCAGAAGGGAATTATGGAAGGTTTTTTTTAAGAATTTGGATAGCGAAAAAGTATCTTGTAAAATTTGTTTTTAAAGTATTAAAAACCATTATAATTTTCCGTGTTTGAATAAATATGGAAATACAATTATGATCCAAAAGTTGAAATTATTATTAATAGATTAAACAAAAAACATTTTTCCAGATTAAAATTTCAATACTTACTGTTATCGATACTTTTCTTTCAATACTGGTACGGTATCGATATTTTTCTCCCGATACTTTTAATGAGTACAGTATCGATACTTTTATTTCGATACAACATCCCTAATAGGACCCCCGTGATAGTACATACGAAGGAATAGGCCACTTTTGTACTGACCAAAAAGCGTTGTTCTAGCGAGGCCGCAATGCAGTATTTTTACTGGAAGGGTTGGTTTGACCTGACGTTGCCCTTGGAACGCTTCCAACAACTTCCTTCTACCATATCGGTACTCTCATTCTCTCAAATATTTAGCTGTACCCTTTAAAAAAAAATAGAAGCAATGTTTGGTAGGGAAACTTGCCCAAAGGTTTGAGTGTTGGATATTCTGGATATCTGCCCTAGATTTTAAATTATAGGGATTGAAATACGACCAAGTTTAAGCTCTTTGCTTCAAAATCTTTTGGTTCGAATAACATTCTAGATTCAAACCATCCTTAGGAGTCAAGTTTTGAATAATTTAACAATTCCTTATTGAATGCAGAAGCGGAGAAATGGTTACACCATTCTTAGAAGTAAAATAGCTTTCTTTTCTCTCTATAATATATAGTAAAAATACATAACGATGTTGAGAAATATTGAAAATAACATATTGACAGTAACAACCACCCAATAATATTTTAACTATGTCTTCAAATTACTTACTAAATAAAAATAAAAAAATTTTTTTGACAAGAGCGAGATTTTTGAAACTATTTTAAATACAAAGAATATTATAAGAAACAAACATTATTATTAAATTGAATTAAAATACTTAAGAAATAAATAAACATAGTGATTAAATCTAAAGATAATATAGGAAATTAAGTTTTCTAAGTAAATATTCAATCTCTGTACTGAAATATATTATTCACATTAGAGACTAGGATAAATTTAATATAATTAAATAAATAATCATATGATTCTCTTTGCTAGCGCTAGTTTTTTTAAAAATTATTCTACAGCTAATTTTTTTGTAAAGTAATATGTGAGAATAAGGTTATTTTGGTACACTGCTTTTCTTAGGAAACAGAATAAGGAAGGTGAATATTAATTAGTTTTTTAGTGCTACGCGTTTTACTCCCTTGGATCACACTCAGTCTTGCTGATTGTAATTCAATAGTAGTTTATTTTAGATATGTCGGGAAAAAGTTGAAATAAGCGACTGGACTTTAGGCTACAAGCTGTACTTTTGTCTATTACGGCCAAAACATGTTGAAATACCTGTTTTCTACTGTTAATTAAACGATTCGAACAGATAAATGATGCCATGACAAAATTATAGTAGCGACCTATTCGGAACCCATTAAAGACCCAGACCTGCCTCGGTGCCCGCATGGTCTAAGGCAGGGGTCCCCAAACTACGGCTCACGGGCTGTGTCTGGCCCCTGGAATGTATGTACTTGTCCTACCCACGAACGCTTTGACAAAAAATAAATAAAAAAATAAGGTCAATGATGAATAGCGAAATGATGCTTCTCCTGTATGCAGTTCACAAAATACCTGGCCTAAGGCGTTACTATCTCTATAGGTTAAACTGTCGATGACAGGGATAACGGGGTTTGAATCCCGGTTGGGTGTACTGAGGATGGTTTATCCAATATGGTTTCCCATTCTCCCTCCACACAAATGTGGGTTCACTTATTCTACATTCAGCCTTCCTCATCCCTAACACATTAGCGTAATAATAATAATAATAATAATAATAATAATAATAATCACCCGGTGAGTGCATGGACTAAATGTCAAGATCATATAGTATAGTTTGCTAGCTATAGGGGCTCAGGGTTTGAAACCTGGCCAGATGTATGAAGGAAGATTTTTCATAAATAGTTTTCCAGTCACCCTCCACGCAAATGCTCATACATTTCCTCTAAATGCTACCGTCCTTATCCTTACATTATTAGTAGGCCTATAATTAAATGCGGATTTTCTTGATCGTAAGTAAGACCCATGAAGGTTAATCAAACGATAAACTTAACCAACAAATTAAATCAAAAAGAAAACTGCTTATCTACAACGATAGTATTTTAATGTTGAAACACTTTAAATGAAACAATAACACAAACAATTAAAACTCACAACCAAGCCACAAAACTAACAGTTCTATAACTTTTGAAACAATAAAAGTAATTAAAAATATGTTACATTTTTAATTCAAAATAACTTGCTGTGGTAAAATGAAAATTTAATTACTTAGTACAAAATGTGATGTCATGATCCGAACAATTTAAGGCCTCACAACTATTTGTATGAATTTAGATCTACGTTTCATAATATTTAGAATATTACAGTAACGCAATATGACCTTTAGTCACAGATTTTATTTCAAGTTGAGCTTAAAATAGTGCTCTTATTATGTTTTAGCTCTGAAATGGGAATTGTAAAAAGTGTTGACTTTAAGGTATAAATGGTTTGAATAAAAAACTACAACACTTAATTTTTAATTTCTATGGTATAATTTGTGGAAGCTAAAATAATATACATCAATAATTACTGGTAAAAAAATAATTCTATAACATGAATGAAATTAGCCTTTTTTAAAAAACTAAATTAGGTTTGTTTCTTACAAAAATTATAAGAAAAACTTCATAGCAGGTACAGTTTTTATGTTGCAGGACTATACCCCTAGTTATTAAAAAATAATTTTACCACCGACTTATGATAAGAAGGTTTTAGTGTTAGAAAGTGTTTTCCATAGACCATGTTTAAAAATGGGCTAATATAGCTTACAATATCCATAATCTTTGACAGTTTTTTAGTCATTGAGCCTTATATTAAAAAAATACATAAACATGCTAGGATCTATTAACTTACGGTTACTTTCTTCTTTTACGGGGAGTTTAAACTTCCCTATGGATAAAGCAGCAGTAATCGCCCATCATTGCTGAGTTCCATCTTCCTTGATGTCACCGTTCCATTTTAGCATCGTCCTGATGAAACTGTTAACCTTGTTCGTCACTAACGGCTCCTAGGTTTTCGGAAAAGATGTTAAGATGTGAATGTAAAAAAGTGTATTTTTAATGACGTCTGACATCCTAGCTTCTGGTGATTATGTAGTAGAACTTGTGTAATTCCAAGGTAGTTGCCCTGCTTTTTGTGGCCCATAAGGCTGTGGGCCACTGATTTAAATGAGTGCCACGCAACCAATTCAATTGATTTGAGTTTCCTTTCGAAATTTTCGTTGAAATAGCTTTTCTTATTTGTGGGCTGACAAAAATCCCTTCTTTAATTTTGCCATAATTTATAGTTGGGAACTTGCTGTGCAAATATTGAAAGCCTTCAACACTTTTATCCTAGGCTTTAACAACATTCTTTAGAAGCCCCAACTTTATGTGCAGCGAAGAAAAAAAGTGTTTTTTCAGGACACACTAAGTGAGATTTTTTAAACTATGTATGCTGAAATCTTATCTAGCCGTCCAGTCCTTTACCCTGTAATGTTTTTCAGCTACTCGACTGTCCCACAGGCATAAAAAATAATAATTGGTAAATCCTGTCTGCAGTCTGAATAAAAGCCCAACCATTTTCAGATCCCCACATATTGGCCAACAAAAATCCTTGTAGTTTATGGCGTTTAGTAATAGTTACATATTTTCATACGTTTCTTTCTTATATAAGCTGAATTTGCAATAGGTATGGATGGGTTTGCGTTCCCATTGTGTAACGAAACAGCTTTTAAGCTAATTTTTTTATGAGTCAACGAACAGTCTACATTCTTCTGGATTGAACTTAAATCTCATTTCTTCCATCAAATAATTTTACCTTTGTTTGGTGGATAGTTGGTTCACTATAGACCATTGGAACTGGAAAAGACAAACTCTTCTTTTTTTACTTTAATCCATTCTGTGAGATTCACATAGCATGTGATACAGCATACATGTGGGGCCCAAGATTTATTCTGATCTCCGAGATGACCATTATAATAATAATAATAATAATAATAATAATAATAATAATAATAATAAGCTGTATTCCCTGTATTTTTATACACCCACACTGAGACTTTACTGTGAACTGCCCACATGTGTAACCAACATTATTGGATGCGTTTGGACATATCTGACGTAGTTTATTATTGGATGCGTTTGGACATATCTGACGTAGTTTCTCCATCGTGATATTACAACTATGAAACCGTGATTTCCCAAAGACAATGAGACAAGAACAAGACCACTCACAACCTATCACAAAAAAAAAAAAAAACTGAATGCCACCAACGCTTAATTTCTTGCATTTACACTCATACAACCCCACATCCGTCTGTGAAGGTGGCACCTACCCTCAGTGCACCAGGTAATGTAGCGCGTACCGAATACCCTCTCAAGGTCACATATACCGAGGGAAAGTACAGTTTGTGGTAGTTCGCTTATGAAAATGAACTATAAACATAAAATAAAATTTCACTCCTAATAAAGCCTAGATTTTAACGAAAGAAAATTATGTCAGCGAATGGTTAATTTCACAAAAAATGTGACGTGTTGGAATTTTTTCAATCATGAAGCTGGTATATACTTACAATGGTATATGAAAAACAGTTAATTTCATTCATGTTACTAAAACCTTGTCGACTAGTGCAATTAGATAGTATATAGTTAGTTATGTATTTAAATTTACAAGTTGTTATTGGTCTGTAAAAGTATCATTTTCTTGAAACTATCCATAAAGAACCGAATTGAGAGAACTACCTACAGTTTCTATAGGCAATTTTTTCATTTATGAATCTTAGAATAAATATACAATGTAAATTAATGTAGTATATTTCCCTCTCCCAGTGAATGGGAAGTTTTTGAAAATAAATTTATCTTGGTGCTTTTAATAATGACTGTGCATTAATAATACTTTAGTAAAATAAAAATTTCTGCTATCCCTATATTTTATAAGAATATGCCATATATATATATATATTGTTTGAACACAAATGTTTAACAAATAAAGTTGAATTAAAGTCCAACCTTATTGACAGGTGAGATACCCACTTTAGTGGCCAGATGGTCTAGGGCGTCACTCGTGCTAGACTGGCTTGCTTATAACGGGGAGATCAGGGTTTGAATCCCGGTTGGGTGGTGTACCGAGTATCCTACTCTCCTTCCACGCAAATTTGGGTAGATTACCTGAAAATGCTTTCTTCCTTGTCCCTACCTTATTAGAGTAGTTATCATATGTGTATAACCTTAACAGGTAGTAAGACTCGATGATTAATTTTTTTAAATCTTGATATGATATTTGAACTACGCCAATATATTGAAGGTTTTTTTTATGAATACGGTCTAGTTTGAGTTTAGTAGATTTTTTAGAAGAAAATATAGCTCTATAAGATTCATCAAGACCATAATCAGAGGGGTTGGGGGTTTCAAACCTCCCCACCCCCCGAAATTTTATGACTAAAATTTATATAGCTTTATTTATGGTTCAAACAATATTAAAATTAAGGTAGGGGCCTACAAGTACAAATTAGGGGGCTGTGTTACCATAAAAAGCACTTCAGAGAGCTTCTAGAACTGTTAATCATTTAGAATTTCTCCTAGCCTCCAACAATTGGGGTATGTGCCCACCAAACCCCCAATGAAATTATTGGCTGGCTACGGCCTTGAGATTCACCGTGTTGATAGATCTATATTTAAAACTAGTGGCCAACTTTAATAAAATAACAATTTTAATACGACAAAAAATATTGTCGCCAATTATCTATTGATATTATCAACCTGGAGATATAATTTTGAGGTCCATAGGCTTAAAATACAAATATATTGCTCACAACTTTGAAAATCTCATGGTTAATTCTCGGGAAATGTTTGAATATTGGTATACTAGTGTATTTAAGATTTTTTAAAAAAGGACTCTCAACACAATAAAATAAATTTAACAGAGAGTATTAGGAGAGCTGTTCCATAATTCCCCTAAAAACAATAACCAAAATTACACTCTAGAGTAAAACTTATTTTGTCTACCAACCGGGTTTAAACTTAGGTTTGGTTCTAGCTTGGACAAAGTAATTAGTTCATTTGTGATTTATAAAACCTTATCTGACAGTTTAAAAATCTGCCAGACATACTTTCATTTGTTATAGCCTAAGTAACAGCGAAATATTAGTAAAAATAATTCTTAATGAAATTGACACTTCTTTTTGTGTGTGTACTGCGTTTTACTGCCCATTCGGTTTATCCATACCTCGACCAATACTGCCATCGAAACCTGGTTAGTGGCAGAATTCCACTTTGATCCTCAATAAAGTCCGAGCATACAAATAATACAACCCTATCCTCCAAGGCTGAATGTTTATAGTAGTCAATCCCAGGTCCAGATGACCCTGATTCTACTCCTGGAGGTGATAACAAGGTATCTACTATTTGTGCGCGGGCACGTCCTGTTATCTAAGAAGTAAGTGTTGAGGTGCTAGATATGGATATATCGTCTTATGTAATGTCCTAGTTAAACTAAGTGAGAAGTGAAAACCTGCACACTAAAGTCGAACCCGAGACCTTTTGACTTTGAGCGTCAATACTGTTACCACTGAGCCATCCTGGCTCATATCGCATCCAGTACACATCTCATTAGTTGAAGCTAAATACAAGACGAACGAAAACCAAAGGTATTGGTCTCGACTCCCATGTCTAGGTTGACATTATCCCCTTAATGAGTTATTATTACAGTGTCAAGATTAATACTGATGATAAAATCCACGTATCAGTTAATAATACAGTTGATTTTTTCTGCTCAAGGTTAAGTTATCTCGTAATTTATATCTTTAAAATCTGTGTATGTTTAGGAAAACAAAAGTTAATGCCCTAAATAAAATAAAAAAGTGTTTATTTGTGTTAATCCGTTGGTTAGCCAAGTTAATGCTAGAAATATCAACGTTTGTAGAAATTTTGAGCTGAAACTGGAAAACTATCCCACCGCGAGTCGTTTGAGATAGAAGCCGAGGAAACAATCGTTAGTTGGTTTTGTCGTACAAACTCTTGAGCATGTCTGGCGGTACGGCGTAAGGGTCGGACTCATCCCTTACGTAAAGCGTCTGCCGCCCACGGGATGGTCTGCGATCTAGGCGTCGCTGGCGGCGCCACTGCTCCAACACCTTCTTAGATGGTTTTTGAGCAGGCTCTTCCTTGGCGAATATCTTTTTGACGAGCGCCGCAGTCATTTTTTTGCTGTATCTCTTCTTCTTCTTCTTCTTGCGTTCGCAGGACCTGCTACCGTGGGGGGTGCACGTCTTCCTCCCATGACTGCGGCTTCTGCCCATGATGCGTCGGTTCGCGTCGGTAGTGTATTGTTTGCCCCACTGTGCCACGTCCTCGGAGCTGTCATCTAACTCATCCACCGAGGTCTCAGCTTCATCGTCCTCAGTTTCATTGTCACCATAAGGAGGATACTCCATAGTCGTTAGTAGGCCTACTGTTGTGATTGGTGAGCCTGTGACCAATCGAAATACTGGTGCAATTAGTTTTATTGGTTCTGGTGATACTTCTAAGGCTAGCCGTACCAATGGAGCTCCTGTTGCTACTGAGGATGTTGCTTCTGGCGGTCCTGTGACCAATCGTGGTACTGGTGCAATTAGTGTTACTTGTTTTGGTGATGTTGCTTCTGGTGGTCCTGTGAACAATCGTGCTACTGGTGCAATTAATGTTATTGGTTTTGGTAAATATGCTCGTGCCGATCGTGCCAATGGTGGTACTGGCATCTCTGTTGTTCCTGGCTCTACTATTGTTTCTGGTGACGTTGCTAATGATGCCGCTGAAGATCCTGTGACCAATTGTGGTACTGGTGCAATTAGTTTTATTGGTTTTGGTGATACTTCTAAGGCTAGTCGTACCAATGGAGCTCCTGTTGCTACTGGGGCTATTGCTGCTGAAGATCCTGTGACCAATTGTGCTACTGGTGCAATTAGTGTGCTTGGTTCTGGCGATACTGCTGAGGTTAGTCGTGACAGTGGTGTCACTGGTGGTAATGGTGCTTCTGTTGTTACTGATGCTACTGGTGCGACTTTTGAGGGTGATGGTGTTACTGGTAATGTTGACATTGACGCTACTATCGTTGGTGATTCATCTTTTGTTACTGGTTCTACTATTTTAATTGGTGCTATAGTTCTCCCTGGTGATGTTATTACTGATGTTACAGGTAATGGTTTAGTTGGTGCTACTTCTGGTAATGGTTCTAGAGTTTTTACTAGTGTTACTTTTGCTACAGGTGATGGCGTTGGTGCTACTGTGGTTACTGGTGATGTAATTGGGGCTAATGTTGTTGCTGGCACTACTATTACAATTGGTGCTATTGTAGTTGGCAATATTAGAGCCAATCGTGTTATTGGTGTAATTCGTTCTTCTGATGTAGGTACCAATCGTGCTACTGATGGCACTGATAATACCGGTGCCACTGTTTCCTTTGATGGTGGTGTTGAAGACGAGGAGTTGGTATTGTGGACTCCAAGGATTAATCCGCACACACTCTAGCAATCAAACAGGTCTCAATTTACTTTCAAATAACAAAAAAAATAACAAAAAGTTAATGTTATCTTACGCTTAAAGAGCAGATCAACGATTGACCTTCCTTGCCATTGAGCTATAAAATTAAAGACTGTGTCCAAACTGTTCTAGCAAATAAATAATAATACTGGTCGAATGGTCTAAGGAGTCACCCTCACAATAGACTGGACTGCCGATGATGAGAATATCGAGGTTCGAATCCCAGTCGGGTGTACTGAGGGTGGTTTTCCATAAATGGTTTTCTACTCTCCCTCCACGCAAATATGGGTACACTTCCTATTAATATAAATTACCTAATCCCTAAAACAATTAGCGTAATTAGTAGATAAGCGTATAAATCTAATAGGTAGCTAAAAGCTGTGCTAAAAAAACACAAAAAACACGATAACAATATACTAGAAAGTACATATTTAACTTATGCCTTTATCAGTAAATGAACCTATTTTCTGACATTGACAATATTGCACCGATAAGTTTAACGGAAGAGATAATAGATAGAGGGGAATTATAAACATACATTTTCCAAAAATAAATGATTCAGACAAATTTTTAATCACAAAATCCTGTATAAGGATTATAGAAATAAAAAAGAATAAAAGAACAATGTAACGACAGGCCAATTGATTAAAAATGTAAGTAGTTAACGTAAATGTTAAATATATTGAATACCTCAATGGTTTACAACACTTTTGATTGAAATCTCACCTTTTTCCACGGATTATAACAAGAAACGTATGTAATCGATTTTACGTTAAACTATTACATGTGGGATTGAATTAGCTGGGAGAAAATTTAATGGGAAGTATTGTGTTACAGGAGAACACGGACAAAGTACACTCAGTTTAACTTTAAATGTGGCAAACCTATCTTTTGGTTCCACAATGCCCCAGCTTATAAAATAGATAAATTATTGTAATCTGTTGAAGTACTAATACCTTTCAGGGTAAATGGAATGTATAGTTCAATTCTCACTATCTGACAGCTAGACAATTACTGGATCTACTTTCACGTTATAAGTAAAGTGATGTGAGCTGTAACTGTCACTGTAGATAGATAATATAATTGCCTATAAACTATTAATAAAGTAAAATATTATCAATTTTGGCCGCAAACTAATTTTATTTAAGGGCCCTTCCTATAAAAAATAACTATGTTATTGCATCAGTGGTTTGAAAACATATATAGACAAATTCTAGTTTGTATGGTTATTTAAGAAGACAGCCACAAAGTCAAAATTAAAAAATTCTTATATATTACTATCTAGATTATGCGTTTGAACTGTAAGACAACTTATTTTTTAGTTAACACGTTTAATACAAGGAATATTATTGTCTTCATTTAACTACTGAAGATTCACAATAGATTAATTGAAATAATAATTAAGTATGCATAATTGTAGTTCACTTGGTATTAATTTATATATATTTTAAAAGTGACACGTACATATGAGAATCGAACCCAGGAGCGTGTTTATGTGTCGTTTATTTTAAATCTACGGTATATTTAAATAAATTAGGAGGGTGGTTTAGGAAAAGTGCAACTCGCATTAGCATATATGTAGGATGGGGAAACCAGAGCAACAAAACACTTTCAGAAAATCACAACCCGGTAAAACCAGCAGAGATTCTGTTCTGAACTTCCCCATTACCGGAAATCCTGTCCATAGCGAGCCTGACGTCTTAAACCACACGACTATAGGTATAATGATTTCGTTGTCATTAATGTAAGCAAGTGCCGTATTTTTAATTTAAAAAAGCAAATAAATAACAAATGAAGAATAAGTGTATGTTTTCCCTTTTGTATTATAATAATGCCTATTCCGAATTTTTAATATTCGTAAATATGTGATGGTTTTATAGGGGTGTGGGGGATCTTAATTTTATGACCATTCTAATACAAAATAAATGTAATCTATTTAACAAAACTGGAGGTGTTATCACTTTAGTGAGGCTTTTATTTTTTTTTACTATTTCTCCTATGTCAGAACCTTGTCTAAAATAATTTGACCCACAGCCTCTCTACAGATAACTAACATACTTTTCCCCTGACGAACATTGTTTAGTTCCTAATGATGTGTTATATATATATATATATATATATATTATAAATCTATAAACATATAGACCAAGATGTAAAATGGTTTACGTTAGATCTAGATACATATATAAACAAACGACTATGATATATTCCGTTCACAGTAAGTTTATCCTTTTCCAGAAGTTGAAAAAAAAAAATTACGAATAAGAGATTTATATTTATTCTTCTGGTCAATATATTATATTAATTTGAAAAATGATGTAAGCTATAGGGAGGGCATCAATGGTTGAAAAGGGGTGGTAGGTGACAGCTAGGAAAAGTTGCCTTCTAGTCATTCGCCAAGCCATAATGATCGTCGGCAAGACCGTATGTTGAGTTGGTGTTAATTCTGGAAGTCGAAACTTTCACAAAAAAAACAAACAATTTGTTTTTAATTATTAACTCTTTTTACATTATTTAATTTAACTTATAAAAATAGCCGTTTGTGTGTTCCTTTTTCTTTTTTTCTTTTTTTGTGGAAACGGCGTTTGTATTTCCCTTAATGCTTTCAAACGAGAGATTCTAAAATGTGGCGTGCTCTTAATTAATAAAGATGGCGAACCAGTCGAAACAAGGGTGGTTGATGACGTCATACAAACCGTCTTATCGGTATTGTTTATTAACAATTTACAAAATAAAAATGTTTCATTATGAAACTAATATTTTGTATGGTTCTCTCTCTAACTTATAAAAAAACATGTATTCATTTTTCTGGTCATTTATAATTTTATAAAAAAATTTTTAGCACCTCGTCTTACTACCCGTTCGGGTTATACGCTTATGTAGGCTACTAATTACGCTAATGATTTTAGGGACTAGGAAGGTTATATTTAAAGGAAGTGTACCCGCATTTGTGTGGAGGTAGAGTAGAAATCCCCCCTCAGTACACCGGACCGAGATTTGAACCTCGATCTCCCCGTCATCGACAGTCTAGTCCACTGCCGCTACCAAAGTGGGTATGGCTAGTTTTAATAAGGTTCTACTGTGAATATAGTTATTTTTAATTCATTATTTTTTATACTATTGTATATCTTGCTGCCACAACCCCAAAGAGAAAGCATGATAGTTTTATTAATATACACAAGAGGGAGAAACTCATATCAAAAGCGCACAATAAATGTTTTTAGGTATTATTTGATGTAACTAGATGCTAACTTGAATCATCAATTAAAAGGGATATTTAATGAGATATAGTTTGTGTTTCTACTATTTTTCTCTCTCTATCTATTATTTTTCCTCTACATACTCTGTTTCTCGTCTATTTTTTTTTTGGTACCATATATAATATGTTTAATAGGCCTGCTTTTTATAAAAAAATAATATGGTTGCCATAGCTATAATGTTTACTTAATTAATACCTTTATTGTTGCTTGATCAATTCTAAAGAAATGAACAAAATTTACTGTCATTAAAAACAAACGTTTCTTTGTTAAAAAAATAAAATAAAAGCAAATGAGAAGTAAGTAACTTCCAATTAGTAGTGGTCATCCATACAATATATCCCAACATTTGGTCAAAAATACTCATTGAAAGAACTTTTTGGATAACGTTCTAGTTGCCATAGAGTATTATTTTAAACACGCAAATATCGTTCAGTCGAGGTTCGGTCCCAATCTACCTGCCGCGACACAATCAATCACATTTCCATATTACCTCTTTGATGAAATAAATGTAATTAGACACACATTACAAACCATTAAATGGTCATAATGAATACTTACATAGGTGTAAATAAAGTGAAGTAATACGAAGATTAAACCGGTTTTATGGTCCCAGCTACAATCCATTGTCAAGTTCAGACCTTACTTACTACGTCGTCCAAATGCACGTTACGACTGCGCTCTCTACCAAACTAACTGACAAGGACATGTGATGAGAAAATCAGTCGACCCAACACCGATCGAGATTGAAATCAGTTTTAGATTGAAATGATGTAATCACTGACACGTTAAACAGTTAATACTCGTGGAATTACGTATTCTATATGCTCACACTCAATAATAATAATAATAATAATAATACTGTTAGTTTCTAGTTGTTAAATATATATGTATTTTATAATGTAGTTTAGAGTTTGTTAGCTCGGTTCGACATTATTACCACAAAGAGGTTTTAATAGCACGATAAATTAGGTGCAATATGTTTTGAGCTAGGTAATTAAAGTGCGCATCTAAAATTTATGTAAATTATTTAAGGACTTTGACTACCTGTGACGTAGCGGCAAGTCAGGTAGGATTTCCTACGTCAATGTATTTAATTTTAGAGTTTTCAAGATACGAGATATAAACTACGGATATATATATATATATATATATACTTATAGTCTTGGTGTTTCATTTGTAGCCAAATTAATATGTAAAAAGGACAGTAATATCTTTTGTTTGAGTCTGCACTGCGTCTTACTACTCGTTCGGGATATCTACATATTCACATTATTGGGATAAGGATGAGGAAGGTAGAACCTAAAATAAAAATATCCTCCTTTGATAGATGTAGGGCGGTAAACCATTTAGGAAAAAAAATCACCCTAAGTCCTATACATGTGTGTGGTAGATATTTTCATATATATGTGTGGAAATATATACACACATGGTCGGGTGTACTTAGTACTATGTGTGGTAGATATTTTCATATATATGTGTGGAAATATATACACACGTGGTCGGGTGTACTTAGTACTATAAAGTGTGGAGAATAGTGGTTTATTTGAGCTAATTGAATATATAAATATATACATTTATATATATAAACATATATCTATAAATAAATATATATATACATATATAGTGCTTAGTAAATTGTTATGAATTACTGTAAATGATAAAAATAAATTTAAAGTACCTATCCACATTGTGATTTCGCAGTAATTTTCTTAACCTTCTCCCAGTTAAATGCTATTTCGAACCCTCTTAACTTCTCTCTTCACCCGCCTCGGTGGCGTAGTTGGCTAACGCGCCAGTCGTGTTGAGCCAGACCACCGAGGACGGGAAGATCGAGGTTCGAATCTCGGTCGGGTGAACTGGAGTTGGTTTTTACTAAATGGTTTTTCACTCTCCCTCCACGCAAATGCGGGTTCACATCCTCTAAATTCAACCTTCCCGATTCCTAATCCATTAGTGTAATTAGTACTTAAGCGTATAACCCGAACGGGTAGTAAGACGCGGTGCTAAAAAAAAAAACTTCTCTCCTCATTGTATCCTCCTTATATTAGTTACTGTGATCACGTGGCATAATACACCAGGTTTATATTAAAATGAACTGCCTGTGCTGTGATTAGGAAGTCAAGGTTCGAATCTTGGTTTGGTGAGCATCCTCCTTCTTATCCTTTAAATTAAGACTTTAATAGTCCTTGTGTTACTTATTCTATGGCTCTATGACATAAAGAACTCAAAAGCTCATTGCCGGACAACAAAAGTACGTCACTTATTCCAATCTTAAACTAGTTCTATCCAGTCCTCCTCATTACACTATATCTCTTTCTTGAGCTAGTTCTATTCAGTCCACCTCATTACACCATATCTCTATCTTGAGTTAGTTCTATCCAGTCCACCTCATTATACTCTATCACTATCTTGAGGTAGTTCTACCCAATCCACCTCATTACAACCTATCCCTATCTTGAGCTAGTTCTATCCAGTTCACCTCATTACACCGTATCTCTATCTTGAGCTAGTTCNTTACACCATACCTCTATCTTGAGCTAGTTCTATCCAGTGAACCTCATTACACCATACCTCTATCTTGAGCTAGTTCTATCCAATCCACCTCATTACACCCTCTCTCTCTCTCAGGTCCATTCTAATGTTATCCTCCCATTCGCGTCTAGGTCTTCTCAATGACCTCTTCTCTTCCCATTGGGGTTGCCAGTCAATACCCTGAACAAGGTTCTAGAATCTCCCATTCCCGCTGCATGTACTGCCCGCTGTAATCTACGAGACTTAATCATTGTTATTACTATTATTATGTATTGTGATGAGTTCAGGGTATGTAACTCATCATTATGTAACCTAATAGTACTTTTGTTGAACTTAATAGTAATCAAATGTTAGTATATTAGCAATAGCCTTTGTATTTCAATGTAGTAGACTGAACAATTGATAACACCGCTTTGAATCCAATATTAACTGCGCGAAAATACAGTATTTTAAATAAAGTATTGTATTGTTCGTTACAGATGATTTCAAGGTTAACATTTACTCATTAAACCGTTTTACGGTAGAAATGTTTGTGAACTTAAAAGGTGTAATAGCCTAGAATATAAAAGTCGGCTCACTGTAATCTTGGCCTTTTCCAACAATTAAATAGAAAAATAATTACGTATTCATCGTCATGTCAGCTTGACAAATGATATCAATTTACAGCTCGCCAAGGTTACCGACAATATCTTCAAGGTAGGTGAATATGGATATTATTTGTCTTTCTCCGCATCTTACTACCCACTCTATCATTACCTTTAGTGAGGTGGGGATGTGGAAAACTGAATTTAGAGAAATTATACTCACATTCACGTGTAAAGTGGTAGACTAATTAGGTAAAAAAAAAAAATCAGCACACCCACGAGGGATTCGAACCCCAACCTCCCTGTCACAAGAAAACCTTAATAGGTGAGTCTGACATTTGGTGGGCTACGTGCACACCCATGCATGTCTAAAACTTATTATTATTACTATTATTATTATCGTACCCTAAAGTACTTGGGGTTGTACTATGGAATAAAATATGCATTTGCTATAGAAAACTAAATAAAACTAAATGAATGTGTTACTAACATTAATATTATTATTTTAAAATATTACATCAGCACAATATGACCTAATCCAAGACATTTCACTTACCAAAACCAGTTCACCCCTATAAACAAAATTAAGGTGCCACTTGACATAGAGTTTATAAAGGACGTTTAACCTATGTTAGACACCCCTTACTTCTACCTTATTGAGATGGTGGATTATAAATCAAACAGTTAAAACATTTCTATTAAATAAATAATATTTTAATCAATGGTTGTATTCAATCCAGGCTGTGGATTTGGCCGTACAAGATTACAACTGTACCTTTCTCCCTTACGTTTGCTGATGGTTAAAGTGGAGGCAAATGCGGGACAGAATGTAGACACGATATCTTGCTATCACCCGAGTATAATATCAGGTACAGTACTGTCCAACACAAGGATAGCTTCTCCATCGTCAGTCCTGGCCTTGGTAAACAGTTGATATGGAGGTAAATGGAGGATAGAATGTAGACACATACGATATCTTGCTGTCAGCCCAGTATAAGATCAGGCACAGTACTGTCCAACCCATGGATAGCTTATCCATCTTCAGTCCTGGCCTTGGTAAACAGTTAATATTGAGGTAAATGGAGGACAGAATGTAGACACATACATTATCTTGCTGTCACCCGAGTATAAGATCAGGCACATTATCATCCAAAACAGGAATGGCCCCTCTATCGTCAGTCCTGACGTAGTTCAGTATGACCTGCACGTCCTCCTTCACCCCCAATGGCAAGTTATGACCAGCCATCATGTGATTCAACAGGGACTTCATGAAGACACCGCTCGTCGTGTCCGAGCCTTCTGGAAGCTTGAAGCCCTTCAGGAACTCTGTCAGTTCCCCACTAAGCAACGCGTGCTTCACCTTCCTAAACGACTCGTATTTCCCGTTACGTTTCATACTTTCTGTGTCCACCGAGCCGAACGCCTTGTTTAGGTCAACTGTGTTCTCCACGACGCGGTCGAAGGTCATAGGTTTGGTGCCTGGTCCGTCCAGACGGATAGAGTTGTCGTATGTTTGGATGGTGTCGTGAAGACTTGGGCTCTTACTTTTTAGGATGCCTGCCTCAAGAAGCTCGTTCAGTAAGTATCTGGTGAACAAAGATTGAAGGGCTGAATTGCATGCACATCCAATATTACAGTTCATAAAAAAATATGTTTAGAAAATACTAAAATACCATTTACTTGTTTATAATTGATTAATAATATTTTATTCTAGATAGTTCTAGCTTCTACTTAGAAAAGTCAAATGAAAAAACAAGATTAAGGTGGATTTGAACTAGTTCCCAAAGCATTTTTTTGTAGTTATGAATTGGGAAATCAAATTGTGAAGAAATTAAAATAATACCTACGTCATTCGGTCTCGGGTCAAAAAATGTCATTGACAAATTTCGTTAAAATTAGTCCACGCATTTAGCAGTAATTGCTGAACAAACAGACAAACATAAGAAATGCCAAACGTTTGAGCTAGAACAGGACCTTGGCTACACTCAGTCAAAAAAAATCGTGCTACTGGATTGGTTTTTCTCCATTCAGTGCCCTCTGACATCTTATATTTGTCGTTAACAAGTATTTCTATCGTGCTATTACCGCACCTCTGCGCACACGAACTTAACGTCAAGATAATATAGTCTGGTTGGTTGGTGACGGCAGGTTTGGGCTCTAATCCCAGCCGGGCGAATTTAGGGCGAGGTTTTCTTAATGTTTTCTCACTTTCCTCTCCATTTAAATGCGAGTACATTTCCACAAGCTATATTTGCCTCGTATTTATCTTGTTAGTGTAGTTAAATGTGTATAGCAGGACGGATAGTAAGATGCGGAGCAAAAATAAGCTGAGCTTCTATCGTTGATACAAATTAGAAGATTAGTTGTCGGGAAATTATCATTTATCCTCTCACAGCGATGAATTTATGGCTTGGAAACTTTATGTTATGTTTATTTTAGATCAAGCTAGTTTGTTAGCTGTGTACTCATATTATATCTGTTGTTTTTTTTAAAGAAAGTAAACATAAATAAGCTACTGCTAACAAAAATATGACAAATAAATTAATCAGTGTCTTAGTAGACTATTAGTATACTAGCTTATTTTAACATTACTATGACGTGCCTCGGTGCCCGCGTGGTCTGACGCGCTACTTTTGCAGTAGATTAAACTGCCGAGGACGGGAGACCGAGGTTCGAATCTAGATCGGGTGTCCTGAGGGCGATCTTTTCAAATTGATTTTTCACTCTCCCTCCACGCAAATGCGAGTACACTTCCTATAAAGATATACATTATTATGAACAAAACAAACCTTCCCCAGATCCTTCATCAGCCAATCAAAGAGAGAGAACTAGTTCAATTTTAGAGTGTTGAATTTCTGACCCTCAGCAGGCATCGTACCCGGGACTTCTAGACCACCAGGAAGAGACATTGCCAAATAATATAATACGCTAGGTGGATATAATCATATACTTGAACAGATTGTACTCTGGTACAGTACTTGAAGAACAGCCCTTTCGTGACCAAGTAGGAAGGGTCTAAGGGTCTCTGCCCCAAAGACCGGCGCACTTCGTCACCATCGGCGAGGAATCTCCTTAGGGCGTCGATCTTCAGTTGATCGGCGGGTCTGTAGTCTAAAAGGGGTAGGTACACGTCGAAACGGATTCTCGCCGGCAGCTTCTCTCTTACCCTCTGCGTTCTCTTAAACAACACAATGAAGTAAAAATGTGTTAATTAGATTATTTAATAGAAACGGGTCAAACGGTTAAACCCTATAATTTAAGCATCAGAATCTTAATTTTTCCCCCGAATCCTTAATCTTGAGCTCTAATCCGAATCTTAAAATAAAAAAAAAGATGAACATTAAAGGAAGTAGGCATGTATAATAGAATAATACAAAATAGAAATAGTACCTAAATATCAACTATTTTTGCTAAAATGCATTCACTATTACATTTATATATTCAGCTAAACGTTAAATATTAAATTAATGGTAGTGGGGGCTGGCGATTAAGTTTGTCTTGTGTTGAGGTTGAATTACCAATAAGCCGTATGAGAGCTCTAAAACAAATTCCAACTAAAATTTTTGACTTTATTTTTTTCAAATATCGGAGCAGATATTTTCTCGAGTCTTTGAATTTTGAATATCCTTAAGGTTTAAAGGAACCCATCCCTAAATTAATTAATCATTGACAGTCGACACATGGACAATGGTTCCCTTTAACCCGAATCCTACACGAAATATTTCTGCTCTGATATTTTATTGTGAAAACTATTTTTTTTAAATTATTAAATCACTATATATGCCTCCAAACGTCAGTCGAGGACTTTATCAGCGCTAGAGGAACTGAATATTGAAGCTGATTAGGAAAACTAGTGCTAGAGGGACCGAATATAGAAGCTGATTAGGAAAACCTAAATGAATTTAATTTAACATGTTAACACGTGGTGAGAAATTAAACTTTGACCTGGCCCCACCAAAAGTAAAGATCACGCTCCACCACTGCTTATATGAGTAGCTAAAATTCTTACACCTTGGACTCGGGGGTAGGATTAAGCTTTGACCTGGCCCCACCAAAAGTAAAGATCACGCTCCACCACTGCTTATGTGAGTAGCTAAAATTCTTACACCTGAACTCGGGGGTAGGATTTATGCTACCGAGTATGACAATAACTACACATGGAACTGAATGACCTTGAGCGAGAGACCATTCCTGAATAGCTAAGTGGTAGAGCATTGGCGCTCTAAGCCAAGTCTCTCGGGTTTAATTCCCGTGTTTAGTTGTCATTTTTCAAATATACTAAAATGCCTTAAGAAATTAATGTATCAAAATATTGTGGGTCTTCACTTCCACTATCAACATTCACAAAAACGTGATAATCGTGCTTAACCAATAATTAAATACGTGCAAATAACAGCAGAAGGAAACGACCAAGTTGAGAGTTTATTTTTTATTTACTCTTTGTTTACCGCGTCTTACTACCCATCAAGGCTATACTCCTATAAAACAAGCTAATGATAAAGTCGTTAGTTTTATCTAGATAATATTTAATTAATACGAAGTGGTATGTTTAAGTTTATGTTAGTTTGTAAGTCTTTTGTTGATAGCATCCCCTTACTGTGACACGCACGGGTGGTCACATAGATTAAGGCGTCACTCTCTTAATAGACTGGATTAGCGGAGGTGGAGCAGTTAGGGCTAGAATCCTGGCAGGATTTACTGAAATACATGTACCGACAGTAGTTTTCCATGGACGGTTTTCTGATCTCCCTGAACGCAATTTTCTCCCACTAGTGTAAATATGCGGCTAGACCGGACATGTTGTAGGACGCAGTGACTGACAAAATAGTGGTTAGAGCTTACAACTTTGAAGCCAATCAGATGAGTGAAGAGGATGGTCGCTATCAATCTTACACCAGATGACGTCAAAAGGACCATTGCTTTCCCTTTAAAGATCCGTCTGTGAGACACCTTAAAAAAACAAAAAGTTTCACTCGATTTCACAGTTATATAGAAAACATTTATTTTAGCTCTGGTAACATTGTTGTTATTCTAGATGCTGTTTGAAGGAGCACTAGTAGACCTATACATGTTATTTGTGACTAGACCCGATTCAGTAAGAACACACATAAATGTCAGGGTTTGAATCCCGTCTTCGTGTACTTTTTAGGATAACAAATTGTTTTCTACTCTCTTTTTGCGCAAACACGGGTAAAAGAACAAGATATCATATTCTGAAAATTGAAAAATGACACCTGGACACGGGAATCGAACCCGGGACCTCTACCAACTACCAACTGCCAACTACTGAGTCGCAGATGGCTCGTGATATTAATATAATCACATATTTGTAGCCGACGATTTGCGCAAAGTCCATCATAGACTCTGCCTTAAAATATGAGTGAAGAATGACCCAGGGCACGAGACGAATCCTGGATAGCTCAGTGGTTAGAGCATTGGCGTACTAAGCCAGAGGTCCCGGGTTCGATTCCCGTGTCCAGGTGTCATTTTTCAATTTTCAGAATATGATATCTAGATGGAGTAATTCCCACTAATAAGCATAAATAATAGCTCTAGCTATTAATTCTAAAAGAACAAGAGTTTGCCCGCTTCGGTGGTTGAATGGTAAGGGCCCTTTTATACAGGCGTTCCATGACACGTGGCACGGTAAACATGTTCTCAAAATACACAGGATACAATGAGTGATTTTATACTCTGTGACGTACGTCATTTATCGCGTTGCCGTCTGAAATGTGCGCCGTCGTAACTTAGAGAACGCCGCGTCTAAAATGACGTACGACGATCCAAGATGCATTATATTATTCAATGTGATATTTTATACAGGCGTCAACTTATGTGTCACTGTGCTGACAAGACTGCAGGGCAACAAACCTCTACACCACTTGTGTTGAAACCTCAATGTATCTCAGTACTACTATTATAGTGTACTTTTGTAGCAGGTAGTGAGTGTATTTCTTATTTGTGGTTGGGTATTTATTGTCTACCACTTTATTTGTTTCTGAAATGGCAACAATATAAGGAGGATGACACAAGACTCCATCACGAGTGTTAGAAAAAAGAGAAACCGGAAGCTCTGGTCTCTGTTTTTCATTTCCAAACACCCTTTTCATGACGCGCGACATATGTTGCTTGTATAGAAACAAATGCTCAGGATGCACGCCACGCTTGTCGCGCGTCAAGAAACGCCTGTATGAAATGGGCCTAAAAGGCGTCACCGAACGGATAGTGAGAAGTGGGGACAGAAAAAAAACTAGTCTAGAAAATAAAAATAAATAGTTATAACTGGTGGAGGGAGCCCGGATCCGTAGGATTTCAATTTGAGAAAAATACCGCTAAGGGCCTTTACAATGTTTGTAAACTCGAAACTTCTTACTAAGCAACAACATCATACAGAAGTATTCCAACGACTTCAACAACGCATTAATTAGAGTTTAAGAAGCTAACGTCAACAATGAATACGCAAAAGCCATGTTTCTAAAGCACAGGTATATTCTCTCAGACACAAAGTGAATTAACAATACAACAATTTTATCTACAAACTATATTCTAAAAGAGTAAGGGTGTGTGAAGCTTCGAAACTTTGACTTGGCTTCGAAATAAATGTCAGCTTCGACTTTGCTTCGAAAAAAATCTGGCTTCTATAATAATGAATTGTCGTCACTAATGGTTAATTATTGATATTAAGAGTAGTTATATACACTGTACAGTACAAGAGAATATTCATGGGGGAAAAAAACCTAAAGTGTTTGAATTATAAGTTGTGATAGTAATATGACTTATCAGAATAAAGATAGATATTACAAACAATTGTGCAATAACACATTTTTCAAGTGATTTTAGTGCTATATAAAAAAACTAAAATATAAAATTTTTTCAAGCGTGAAACCACTAACAAAATATTCAACTTTGATTCGGCTTCGAGAGTATTTCAAATACTCGATTCAAGCTCGCTTCGAACTGAAAAAGTGGACTTCACACACCCCTCTCTATAAAAGAGAATAATAAGTGTAGTATTAAAATGTGACAAATCCACTGATTCCATTTTATGAATCGCTCCGGAGCCTTTCAAAGGCTGCATGAGGTCTCCAAAACTCTTGATTGTTACCTTTGCATTTAAAAAAAAGAATTATTTGAGGTACTTAACGTGCACTTTCTGAACCGACTGATTATATCAGCACACGACTTATAATATAACTTAAATCTAGAACAGATACAACATCCAGCCCCCAGGTCATTAATTTATAGAGATGACCTTATGGTCTAGGGGTAAGGTGTCAGACTTCTGTGCTGGGGGTCCGGGGTTCAATCCTCGGTCCCGGCACAGATTTATCTGATTGCCAAACCCTTCCTTCACCTCTGACAAGACGTGTATTAATCACAACTTGTTAATGTGAGGAATGCCAGGCCTCCACCGTGGTTCGGATTCCACGTTAAACTGTAGGTCCTCCATTTCATCTCACAATCACCCTACCATTACACATCAGCGTAAGTGCGTATAGCCCGAACGGGTAGTAAGACGCGGTGCTAATAATAATAATAATAATTAATTTATCTCTGTGAACGGGGAGTCCCACATTTCATCAATGATGAATTTTTCGGCTATCTCAGGAATTGAACCCGGAGCCCTCAGCTCAATATACAGATGCGCTATCGACTGAACTAAGGTGTCAGACTTCCTTTGCTATATATTTTGTTTCCCTTTGTTTTATCCATAGATTTATATAAATTATGGCTAAGACAACCTCTTGTTTTACTAATCGTTGAATCGATATTTGAAAGCTCGATTCAATACACTCAATTTTTTGCCTGATTAGATACAAAACTTCTTGATCTAGATCAATCCATAGTATCAATTCAAGTTTTATGAATCGAGCATCCTTAATTTTGGCTAAGGTCTCGATTGTATCCCCACTTTTATTTCGATACCAAGTATTTTAGTATCGATACCAACCTTTCGATATTTCACTAATATCAGTAGGTATATACCGAGTATCAAAAGATTTTAATTTACCTACTCTATCAAAAATGACTTTTTATTATTTGATTAAGATTTTCAAATATAAAGATTTTTTCCAGCATTTATATATATATATATATATATATATATTTACATACTTTTGTTTCCATAGTGTTGATATATCATCTAGTTTTAAATAATTCTGTGAATTCTAGCCAGAAACAAGATTGATAATGAACTATCAGTATATGTAAAAATTCCTATTTTGCCTTTGAAAGCAACTCCACTCCAAGTTTGGGACGTCATGAAAGCAAAATTTCCCAGGTGTGATTATCCAACTGTAGGTAGCAATGTCGGTTCCTTCAGAGCGCCTGTTATCCAAAGCATGAGTCACAGTATGTAGTCTGGAAAGAGAACTAGGCGCATGGGTACAAAACTGAGCAAACTGGTTTTTTCTCAATGCTTGCAGTGCAGAAGAATGGAGCGTTTAGTTTTAGTAGTTATTTTATAATTCTCTTAAGACTACCTTTAATTATATGGTGATTTACAAAAAATTTAATTTTTTTCTTTTCCTATTGATTTTATCTTTCTGTTGATAAAATAATGAAAATATATACTCTGGGAAATATCGATACTTTTCTTCCGATACAATACACGAATGAAGGAAGCATTTCCTCAGTAATAACTTTCTTCGTCCTTAATTCTATAGATTAAGCCGTTAAATACTTTTACTTTAAACCAAAGATCTACCGATAAAGAAGATTTGACTGACTTGATGTTCTGACTGCTCTCTGTTGGCAGACGCACGAACCAGTGAATGGAACTACCATTCCTTTAGAATTAAGTCGATAAAATACGGAACCTTGTTTTGTCTAGTGATGAAGTGTGTGCGCGCCCGAGTGTGTGCGCGTGTGTGTGTGTGGCTATATGTATATATTATTATATAATTTATGTTTGAAACAATGTTTCATTTAGTCACTTTAAATATCTAGCTGCGTTATGATTGTAATAAATTACGACCAGTGATGCCAACACGAAAAAATATTGACCCAGTCTTAAATGGTAGAGGAGTGTTTGAAAGTAGGATCTAGGAGAAGGCCTCCTTCCCCCATATCCCCATATTAATATTTGTGTATTTTCTTCCTCCAAAAGCTACGACAAAGGTAGAATATTGAGCAGTTGATTAATGCTATGAGCTAGTTTTAGTTGGATTAGTTATTTAAATTAATTACACTATTACACCATTCATAATAATAGTAATAATTTCAATTTCATTTATTATAGTGCTGGCCAACAGTCGTAAGACCTATAACAGGCCAGCACTGAAAAGTACACAAGTACCTTACAAGTATATAAAATTACATGAGAAAATAAGATAAACAATCATAGCTAGATAATGAAATATACAGATAAATAATTACTAAAAAATTGGAAATAATAATTATAGGTCTAGTTATAAAATAACAGCAATAGTAAAAAATTACTAAAGAGTAGTAAAAGCATAAGCTTTAAAAAGCAGTAATAATAATCAAACAAATAGATCAGAATAATGTAAACTAAAATATTTGAGGCAGAGCATCTACAGGATAAATTAATGATATGGGAGTTCCTTGAATAACTCTCAGAGCTTGGCTTTGCTTTTGTGGAAAAGGTCGAATTTGACAAACCTATAATTGGCGCCTGGTAAGAGTTATTTAGAGAAAGCAATTTTGGATAACGATAGGCCCGAGAAGGAACATGAATACCTAGATGATCAAGGGCAAATTTACAAGAAATTTTGTTATTGAAAATATTAAAAACAAATAAGGCATCACAATAAAATCCACGTGAGAAAAGTGTATGTGGCCCTAAAAGATTTTGAATTTGAATTCTGTCATAATCATAATTGATCGTGTTAATATTTTTATTTTATCATAGCAAGCAGCAATAAATTTAAGTCAAACGTTCTTCAACCTGAGAGAGTCAGTTAAGGCTAAGAAACTCCAGGCAACACCTATATATACTAGCTTAGATCTAACCAGGACATGGTACAGACATAAAGTACAGTCAACTTTCTTAAATGATGACGTGATAAATTTGATTAGTCCAAGTAATTTCGATGATTTGGATATTATATGGTCAACATAATAGTGGGAAGTAAAGTTTGTTGTCCAGGAGAACACCTAGATCATTAATATAAAGGGTGCGAACTATGTTTTCACTTCCCAATTTATAAGTTTAAAAATTTATAATTAGTTTTTCTAGTAAAATATATGGATTTGGACTGGGATTTTTTTAAAATAAACATTCCATTTTCAAGAAACTATTGTAAAATACCATTTATGTCATTTGGTAAATCTATACAATCTGTAATTTTAAATAGGTTTACATAAACCGGAAAGAGTAAATAACTAGATGAGATTAAATATTTATCAATGTCATCGATAAATACATTAAAGAAAAGAGGACCTAAATTAGAATCCTGTGGTATGCCACAGGGGGCTAAAAATGTGTTGGAGGTGTGTGAAAAATGATATCTTGTGCAAATATTAAATCAATTTACACACGAATGAGATATGCCGAGATTACAAAGTTTTGAGAGAGTAATACTATGCTGACATAAGTCAAATGTATTACTTTGGTCAAAATAAATAGCCTTTACCTGGCTTTGGATAGAGGCTTGGGGGGGCAACATGCCCCAGAAACTCTACTAAACTTATGACAGTAGATTTATTTTTATTAAGCCATATTGATTTTCTGAGATTTTATTCTTAGGTGGTGGAAAGTATGCTCATGTACTATTTTCTCAACTACAAACATTTGTTTTTAACCATTTTTATAATTAGGTTTGACAACGGATTGTTTCCATATTAGGGGAAGAATTTCATTTGACAGGCCGTGGGTTGAACATGCTTAGCGAAAAAAAGAAAATATGGGTGGTTCCAAGTCATATATATATAATTTTGATTTGGAATAACCCATATATGTATATATATGGGTTATCCCAAATCAAAATTTAATTTTAATAAAGCTCTAGTGGTAAGCCAAAATATTTTTATTGGTGCGTCGCGAGGCCCTTGAAATACTTCACGTACCTCTGGGGGTACGCATACCACAGTTAGGGAAACACTGGTCTTTAGAAGAATCGCAGATAGATCATGGTAAAACCACACCTTTTAGAGCCGTGACACAATTTCTAGAGTGACAAACTTTCGCGACCCGCCTGGCTTAAATGGACATGAGTGTGTGTGTGTGTGTGTGTGTGTGTATTTTTTCAATTTTTTTGTTTTTATTTTTCACTTTCCCATTTTTTCCTAAGTTTATATTTTCAATTTTATTACAAAATTTTCACATTTCAAAAATTCTAAGCGACTCATCAAAAATTGTCTCGCGATTTGAAGCCACTGCCTTAGACTTTAGTGCTTATAGTGCTTAGTCTCTGTACCTTATGTCGATAGGATAAATAACTATCCTTAAGGTGGGAATGTAAGGAACGTGGTAAAGGTTAAAATTCTGTTAGATTTTATAGCAAAACATTTTTTGGCGAAAATAAATCTAAGTCAAATATTAATTCAGTAGAAACATGGAGAGTAATATTCTACGCACGGTGATATCAACAGTTGTTGAATATCTGTCAAGGGTGTTCTGGAAGTTAAAGACAACGTGTTTTCCTTCGTTCAAAAAGTTTGTCATCTAATGTCGCTGTGTTCATGACAGATATTCAAGAAATATTGATATAACCAAGAGAAGAAAATTAAGCTATATGTTTACACTGGAGCAATATTTTATTTATTTTGACCAAAAAATGTTTTGCTATAAAAACTGCAAAACCACTGCCCTTAATTGGCGTTCCCTACATCCCCACCTTAATCACCCACTATGACTTACACTGTTAGGGCGTAGGGATCAGGTAGGAGCTACCTGCCTCCTCATGTCCCCGTAAAATGTTAGATGGGTGTCTAATATGCCCGCTTAGAATCACCCAATCACGCCATTCTCTGAACAAATTGTCTTTCACAGAAGTTAGGGGCGCAAGGTCGCCAGCATACTCTAATTTATGAAGGTGGCCAACTTTATTTCTGAAGACGCCAAAAATTAATTATGTCCTCATACCTCACCAAAACTTGAAAATGTTCCTGCAATGGCTGTATAGTGTATATATATATATATATACTGAAATATAATTAATTATTGTAACAAATTAATTAATATTTACCCATAGACAAATATCCTAACGAGTCGAAACAACCATCGCCTCATATCTGTCCAACTATTTATATGACATATCAATAAGAACATTAAAATGTAGAAATAACTTCTTAAACTTTTATGAAACATTTTATTTTCCAACAACTCGCTAAATGAAGTTGTTAACAATTTGATCGACCATTCATTTAAGCACGTGTTAAATAATACTTTTAGTTTAAAACGTTTATTTTGTATCAAGTTCTAAACGAAAGTCCTAACGAACTTAAGCGTGATCAAATGAACGCTCAAGTTTAACCCTAGAAACCCTACGTTATAGCCCCATTTTTCTGTCATTAATTAATTAATTTAAGTATAGTTCTGATAATTTTTTATTTTTTTTAATATACTGGTCTATGATTTATTTGTATTGTGTGAAAATTGTTTTGAAAAATAAATAAACTTACAATTTTTTGTAAGAAAAAACAAAAGAAAAACTCCTCACTATTCGAATTGTGGCCATTTGGTCCACATTGTTTGGGCACACCATAGGTGATCTTTCTTTACCTTTTGATAATATCTGTTTACCGGTTCATTATATTCAGTGCTACCACTCTTAACTAATAATAATACTTTTCACCACGTCTTACTACCCGTTCGGGTTATACTCTTATGTACTAATTAAGCTAATGGTTTTAAAGATTAGGAAGGTTATATTAATAGGCAGTGTACCCGCAATTGCTTGGATGGAGAAAGGAATTCCATTTTGGAAAGACACCCTCAGTACACCCGACCGAGACTCAAACCTCGATCTCCCCGTCATCGACAGTCTATTCTACTGCGAGAGTAGCGCGTTAGACCACGTGGCCAACTGAGTGGGTTCAAGAACTGTTGATATTATTATGTGCTGAAAGTTAAATTAAACATATCTTCTGAGCAAATATCTTATTTTATCAGTCCAATAAATTTGTTTGCTACCCACTTCAGTGGCCGAATGGTCTAAGGCGTCACTCTCGTGTTAGACTGGCCTGCTGAAGATGGGTCTATTGAGAGTGTTTTTTTTTTTTCCTAAATGGTATCCCACTCTACTTCCACACAAATGCGAGTAGACTTCCTCTGAATTGCTTCCTTCCTCATTCATGGACAGGTAGTAAGACGTGGTGATAAAAAAATGTGGCATACTTCTTATTTCCCACAACCAACCTTAACAGTAGTCACAATTTTATATATTCATTTATTACCCGCATCGGTGAACACGTGGTCTGAGTGTCAAACTCATTTAGTCTGATTTTCCATCGACTGGGATATCGGGGTTTGAATCCTAGCCGGATATACTGAAAGTAGTTTATCCTAAATGGTTTTCAACCCTCCTCCCACGCAAGTGCTGTTATAATTATATCTACCATACTATAAGGTCAAGAATTTGTTCAACTGCCTACCATCTTAATGTAGTTCCACTATTAATCTTCTTATACGGCTTAAAGTAGTTAAACTACTTACTAGCTTGAAGTAGTTTTGCTGTTTACTTCCTTAAAGTAAATTAACTAATTTTTATTTTGAAGTAGTTCCGGTAGTTACTCTCTCAGCTTACTGAATCGAGGTCATCTACGAGTTTACTGTTTAAATTCTTATTGGGAACTTCAATTGAAAATTTATTACACCACTATTCTGTAAATACCATAAGGCAAGTATGTAGATCGAATCTGGAATATTGACAAATAAAATAACTTTAGAAATAAATGTGTCAGCCCCAAGTATGAGCTTTGGTAAAAAAAAAATATATGTATAGCTTCCTTGTAAGAGCATTGGCGTACTAAGCCAAGGGTACCGGGCTCGATTCCCGTGTCCAGGTGTCAATTTTTTATTTAAAATGTATGATAACTAGATGAGACTATTATCGTAATTAACAACTATAATAGCTTGGCTATTTAATTCAACTTTAGAAATAGCTAGTCAGTCAAACTATCTAACATTTTAGAGTTCAATAAATTATCTTTGAGGAATGATCAATACATCGTTGTTTTTATTTCCTTCCGCTTTGTGATAAGAGTATTATCAAAAGCAACTTTTATACATTTCAATAATATTATTTTACTCTATAATTAGTATTTTATCGATGTTGATAATTAATATTTATGAAACGGGAGCATATAATTTAGACTTAGAGCGTAAATTTATAAATTTGATACGTAAAATCCGTATAACCTTTTTTAAAAAAAGCACCCTGGCTAAATCCTATTGATGGTATTGTTTAGTATTAGAATAAGCTAGGATAGACGTTTAATAATAACCTGTTCACACTTTATATGTTTGTTGAGATGCTCGTATTGGAAGTAGGGCATTGTGCGGGGACAACCTGTTCTTCGAGACTTGTCGCCCGTGGGTGTGTTTGCCCTTGATAAACCTACCTTGCACACTAGCCCGCCCGCGTGCCATCTACCGCGCATCCCACGCACCAGAGATTCAAAACCACTGGACAAGTTCTCGAGCAGGACGATTCGGAGGAAAATGTTGTGATGGAAGTTTACCCAGGTCTTCAGGTTGTAATTAATCAATGAAGAACCAAGACACTATCACTGGTCGACAAATTTAAAACATGTTTTTGTTTCCATGGTTTAATGTATATAGGAACGTTAAAAATCACCATTAAAAATACTTAGCTCTAGTTTTGAAATTAAAGAGCCCTCTTTATATTTAATGAAACAGGGTTTGTGGGTCTTATTAGGATAGCCTACCTTTATGTAAAATAATAAATACTATTTTTGTAAAATTTAAGAACAAAAGTATCATTTTAATTCTAAACCAAACCCAAAAATAGAATGTTACAATATATTTAGAAGTTTCACAACCTTTTTTGTGGAGATTGTTCATTGAATCGTATAGTCACTGTAGGAAACTACCCTTGACTCACTTCTTGAGCTTCCGCTTCGCTTGACGTTTGTACTTTATGTCAGGGGCATCCCTGGTGAGTTGTGACATTCCAGAAATAATCTACTAGCATACATAGCACAGCTACATTTACCATGGTATCTCGTCTCCATTTCAGAGATGTCCTGATGGAATCTCCCACCATGCTCGTCGCTGACCGCACCACAATGGCCCGGCGGGGTGAATAATGGTGAACTTTCAGTGACACGTTACAGTCTAATTTGAAGAAACTCTCAAAGATGGATGGAAGACTTTAAAATCAACATGTAGCAAATCCAAATGAGGGATGGAAAGACTTTTACAGAAATATGTAACTGTTCTATTAAAAAGTATAGCCAAGCTGTTATGGTTGTTAATTACGGTTATAGCCGCATCCACACGTCCATCTCAGACTCTACCTTAAAATATGAAGGGACAACTCCTGGATAGCTCAGTCATTAAAGTATTGGCGTATTAAGCAAAAGGTCCCGGATTTGATCCTCGCGTCCAGGTGTCACTTTTCAATTTGAAGAATATATTCTGGTAGCAGAAAAAGTTGGATTAAGGATGGAAGAATTTTACATCAAAATGTAGTTTAAGCTGCTGAATACATTTTTACTTTCTCGTGACCTCTCGGATAGTGAGGTATTGTGATCATTAAAGAAAACCTAATTCGAGATGTTGATAGATATTGACACGAAAAAGTGACTCTCGCAATCCCGCTTGTCTGTCTGTCTATTTGTATCTCGGTCTAGAGCCGAAACCATTTTACGGATCGGGTTAAACTTGGAATCTAGGTTTTTCATAAGGTTCACCCGAATAGTTTTTGGAATTGTATAACCAGCCCTAAAATTAGGGGCAGGCGAATTAAAGGTTAGGCCATAAAAAATAAAAATAGATTTTCTTGAGAGTCACTCCAAAGATTTCGGTTAAAATTCTTATATAGGCACAGTTTAACATTGAAACAAAATGGTGCATCTCGTTTTCTTACGAAAATTACTTTGAGGGTACATTACATAAGCGGAAATTTCCAATTTTGACCATAGCTTGACAATTTATCATTGCAAATTTGTAAGACTCTTAAAAATAAACAACGTTTATTTGAAAGAATATTTTATAAAATCAATACTTTACTTCTGCACGACGTCATATAAGGAAAAGTTGAGGGAAAGAGGAGCTTAGGAAGGAGGATTCAAATATTGGATGCATTGAAGGGAAGAAGAAAATTCCGGGAGCCCAAGGAGGAGGCAAAGGACAGGGCGTATTGGCGGTCTAAGTTCACTGACAAAAGGAATGGACCTGTCTTGAGACAGAACAACTAATAATAATAATAATAATAATAATAATAATAATAATAATAATAATAATAATAATAATAATAATAAAATATATGTTTTAAATAGAGCTTTGGAAATGAATAGTTGAAAATGAACAGTACAAATATATGTTTCTATAACTGTGTCTCTTGTATGTTCTTTGAAGGAATACGATGTTCACCCCCCCTCTCCCCATTATGTTTCTACAACAATGCATATTATTTAGTTTAACATATCTCACGAGCTTCAAGTAAATTTCACCATTTTATTAGGTAAAGGAGCGAGAAATTCATTGCGGTGCACTGTATCATTTAAAAAAACTTATTAGGGCAATTTTATGTTTAATTTTATCTCGAATTTTTACCTCTCTCTACTACATTTTTAGAACCACGTACTTGTTTGAGTTATACGCCTTATAAATAATTAATAGCCTTTGATTTTGTTAATGTTTTTCAGGGTCCCGTAACCCGACCGTGTAATTTGAACCTGAGACCTACTCTTAGATATACACAGGCACATCCACCTAGTTTCTAACCCAAAAGTCCTTGGTTCTTTATCTTGGAAAGAGAATTGTATTAGGTAAAGATGACATTTTCGACCTTTTCCAGGATTCAAAACAGTGTCTCTCATAGGTGCTTAGTCATCTTATGAAGCATAACAAACTCAACGAGTTGGACTCCGGCCAAGGCCAGCTGTGTCATTAACACTATGGTGTACAATGTACATGTCATATAAGTCATATTTATCAAATACCTTCAACGTCTCCACTGCCACTTTGTTGAAACATAGCGGAATAATATTTTGATTACCTGTGCATTCTGGCGAAGATAAAGAATGGAAAATACACTTTCATCACGACAATGCCATACTTTACTGGAGCATTAGTAGCTAAGCCTTTTGGCAGGAGCGGGCTAAGCTGCACTTTCTTTAATCCATACCGTATGTGTCGACGTCAAATTGGCCCATATCAGTGGCAAATAACACCATAGAGGGATCAGGTGCGCATCATTTGGCTGCCATCCCTATTTATCATTTGAGGTAAGTTTGTTAGCTTTGTAAAAGCTTGACCCCATACTATGTCACCCTCAAAGACAAACGTTCCAGTCAAGAGTTACAGTGGAAGGGAGTATATGGTCGAGCCTCCAATCCGTTGACGAGAAAATAATTATCTGGCTCTCATTGATGGACAATCCTACGCATTCCATGTCGTAATGAAACTGTGTCTCCATTGGAGCAATATAGAGAAACTTGTGTGCTGCACAATGTTGTGAGGTGTTTTGTATTCAACAATTACTTAGTCAACTTCAGTCAACAAAATGTCCACATTGGAAGAACATTGTTACATTATGTTTATGCTAGTTTTCTAATTAAATTCAACACTGTGTCTACACTGAAGAAACAGTTTATTAATTGTTTCAACATGTGGGACAAATTAGATATTTTAGTGGCAGCCCTGCATTTATAATTAATGTTTTATTTGGTGTTCCAAAGACACAGATTATTTTGTATCAATCAATTAAATGCAACTCTCTGAATTTCATTTAAATATCATGTCGATGAACTAATTACTAGTGCAACGTTTTTAACTACAACACGTACTACTTACTCAACTAAAACAAACCATCCAAATAGAAGAAACATTTGTTTACGTGACTGAATTTTGTCTGTGCTTCATATTTTATTTTGATCTTTACCGCTTCGAATAGATACTTGCAACAAATGGCATCTTGTGTTTATTGAGATATCAACATGATACAACAGAGAAAACTTACATCAATAAAAAACATCTTTTCATTTGCAACAATTTTGCTATTGCTATAATAGTTTAGGTGCCAAAACCAAAAGCTTGTTTTGTGTTATGAATAAAAATTCTTTCTGTGTCTGGTTCATTTTGATGTCTATTTAAATCTTTCAGTTGATGTCACCCTATAACCCTTGAGCAATTTGAGTAATTCAAGAGGGCGCCTGATCTGACAGCCAATAGGTAAGCATTGATATTGTGGTGCAAAATCAATGTGTGGCATATCATTTTATATGTTTTTTTGGGTCAAGGAGGGAGAAAATAGAGTCACTTTTTTGAAAAACAAGCCACCAGTGTTTAAAAATTTGAAAATAATAAAAAAGTAGTTATTTGTTTTCTTCTTCTCTGCCATCCAAATGGTCTATGCCTGGTACAGGTGGATTATTTGCAGATGGTCATAAAATATCTTGGAAGTGAGTACGCTCACCCTTTTCTACAAAACATTCAGTAGTGGGTGGATGCGAAGAGAAGGAAGGAGCTCGCAGCCACGCCTATCAATTTTTTTTTCACCCAAAAAGAAATTCTCGAAAACCTATTTCTGAAAATTTTACTTATTCAGATAGAAAAAGTTTGCGTTCTTCAAATTCAGTAATGAGCATTTTTAACGAAAAGCTAGCCATTTGGTAGTTATTTACGTAACCGAATCATGAAATATGAATTGTGAGCAGCACACCAGAACCCATCCCCTAATTCCAGCCTCTAAACTGCTTTTATGGCAAACCATGTAATATAATTGTTGCTCAAAAATTGGTTACCATTAATTTTACCACGCACAAAAATGTTCAGGCACTGAATCCTTTACGAGATAATTGAGAAAAATTACGTGATTTTACCTTTTGGGGGATGTTTTTCAAATGGAAACTTGTCAGTTATTTGATTCTACAGTAATCAAGGTTTATCTGCCAAATTTCAAAACTAAAATTTATTTCCGTCAAAATGACTTTTCGAGGCAAACATTACTAGACTCTTCATGATGGGTCTAATCACGGCATTGGCTTTGATTAAACGAGAGGGAGCTTGGACCGTATTAGTGAACAAGAGTATTAAATAAATAATAATATTGACTGCGATGGGGTCTTGGAGGTACGTGCCAGGTGACACCAACTCAGCAGACCTTCCTCCAAGAGGATGCACAGCAGGGCAGCTAACAACAACGAGATGGTGGGACTGACCTGATTAGCTGAGCTGACCCTGGGACCAATGGCCTTGTGGGAAAGCTAGTTACCTCAAATACTATTTTTCAAGAAAACAATAAAGGTCACCATCCAATCCAATAATATAATGCTTGTCGGCTCAGCCTAATGTGTGTGAATGGTGTGGATCTCCTAAACAAGAAGTTTGCCAGAATATGTGTCGCTACCATGGATTTAAGTGGTATTAGTGTTTTATCTCATGCTCTGACAAAATAGTGCGCATGGTAACACGGACAACAAGGTTTTCCCACAGTTGCCATCAAACAAAGGATCTCAGAGAGGCTAGTAAATTATCTTGAGAGGAATTATTCACTGAAGAAAAGAAGATTATTAAGCTTGTACGGATAAATAATGCAAGATAATAAATATTTTGAAAGATTGCAAAGACTAGGAGGGTATTAATAATCAAGCCGAATACTAATATGATGTTTTGTCAAGATAAAGATTATTTTTGTATGCCCGTGATACTGCCTTCAAAATAATCTAGTTGTAAAAATACTTATTTTCACAGTGTACATTAAAAATTCTTATTCTGTAGCAAATGTTTCGCTGAGCATACTGAGAGAGAATATTGGACACTGAATGCGAGGGAAATCGTCTGATCAGTCATTTCTATCTGTGTAATATGTTTAAGGAATGTTGAGCAGACTGCGAGAATGGAAACCATTCCTCTTCTAGCAAACAGAGTGCAAGATATAGCAGTTATTGAAATCACAGGAATTTTTCTGGATAGACCCCTCTATCTAAAGTGTGACGTTAAAGCATATATATATGTTTTCACATGTGCTGTTTATAGATATGTATATTTCGAGTTAGTTACGTCAATTTCCACGTTAGCCTTCCTGCAAGCGTTGAGATTTTTTTTTGTAGAGTGTGAACTCTGATAGCGGCAATAACTTTGTTGGAGCTGCAAATGCGCTTATGGAATTTGATTGAAAATCTGTTTTTAGTTAAAGTGCTGCAAAAAACAAAAATCCAATGGAAACTTAATCCTCCAACTGCAGAATGGAGAGGTGGTTTTTGGGAGAGAATATTACAAACGGTAAAAAAAAAATTGTTGAGAAAAGTTTTTTGATGAACTGTCTTTGAATACGAAGAAATGTTCATTATTTCTTTGTGATGTCCAAGCGGTCAGAAATGCCTGCCCTATAACTTATATATCAAAAAATACTGATATCTGGTAGCATTAACTCCATAAATGTTTCCATGTTCGCATGATGTTAGTTCCTGACCTAGGCATCTTAGATAAGGTAAATCTAATAAAAAGGTAGTACTGAAACCAACAGAAATTTCAGAAATGTTGAGAAGAAGTTTATATAGGATTATTTGGGGAAATTCATACGAGTTGAATCCAGGGAAAACAATTTCTGTTATAGATGTTGTGCTGATTGGAAATTACAACAGAAAGCGGCTTGACTGGCCATTGGGTCGGATTTGGAAAATTATTTTTAAGCGTTATAGTGTCGTCAGAGCCGTTTGACATGGGACTTCTATTTCGGAGATGTTGAGACCAGCAAAGCAACTTTACCCATTAGAGGTGTCGTCTTCATAAGTCCTTCACCTGATGCCTCAACAAGTGCACGGGGCTAAGCACCTTTTTTATATTGAAAAAATTGAGAGAAACTAGATCTGGACGTGAACTTTGTGATATTTTACCACTTGTAATAATTTTGTGAGTTGACCTCTGCAACTCATGTGGGACAATGTTGAGTAGTGAACACAACCTCTTGTGTTTGGTTTTGATCAGATTGATCAACATACACTCTAATAACTTTTCGGGTGTTTCACGTTTTGTTTGATTTGATAGGAAAATGAACGAAAGGAAGGTATAAAACAGTTTTAATTTGAGACAAGATTAACATTATAATGGTTTATAATAGTAACATTTTAATGTAATAGTAGACTATAGAAGAAAATATTATTTAAATAAAGTAAATGGCGGTACCTGCATATGTTGGTGGCTTATATTATGTTTATAACAACACGTTTCTAATACATAAATGCTTGCCATGCTTCCTTATATTTTAAGGCTATCAAGAGAAGTAAGGTAAATATGTGGCTAGCTTATAATGTATGGAAATAATTTGATGGCCATTTACAAGATCTGGGGAATTTATATTATATTGATCACATTTCATACCATTCAATTTGTCAAATTTCCAATTTTATTCGAAATTTACTCTTTTTTGTATATGAATGATCCCACAACAATCAGTTCTAGAGTAGGGCCTATCGGATTAAAAAAAANACGGATAAAACTCCAGTTTAATAATAATAATTTCTTGATAAAATAACTGTACAGGCATTATTATTCTTGGTTTCCTTCGACGCAATGCAATAACCGTTGGAAATAGTAAATTTAAGATAAATAACCACTTAAGGATAATTAAAGATAAATAAAAGTATGCCTTGATAGAATTAAAATTCTTACAGTACCTAGCATAGATTTTTTAAAATTTAACTTTCATGCAAAGATTATTGCTATAATTTATTATTAATATAATTATCTAATTTACTTTAACCAAACATCGAACACAGGCTTGTGAGGTAAAATGGATACACACAGGGAAAAACATTTATTTAGACTATTCTTGCGGTAAGTTCTAAATATAAGAACATAAATGTATGCATAGGGTAGTTAGTTGTTTTTAGTCATGTGTGTTTGAAATGGTAAATTCGGTGGGGCTGGCACATTCGTTTTCACTACCATATTTGGAAGATGTGTTGGTATACCCAGATTGAAGCACACTTTTATTTTAAACTGTACTATTACTATTATTATTACTTATTTGGTAAGAGCCAAGAGGAATGAAAGTTATTTTTAACAATATTGATTCAATTTGACACACACTAGGTTAGAGTTTCAATTCAATATCATTTTTATACACTCGTTTTTCTAGTGATATAACTTATATAAAATATGACTGTACACACTTCCGCCCTGAAGTCACTAGGCTGACCAATGATGGCTCGCAGAACCTGTGCGCGGAGAGTGCGCTATGGGCGAGTAATAGTGGAATTATTTTTGGGTGTGTGCATTTAGTGATTAATTTTATTTTTTGATTTTGTGAGTCATGGTTATCAGATAACAATTTGAAAGGTATGTTTAGTATTTTTATGGTTTTGTGTTTGTTTTTACAGATTAAAATCAGCTTAGAAATACAGCATTGACCTATTTCATAAGTTTTTAAATCACAGATGGATAAGCCTCAACTACAATTTGGATTTCGCCATTTCTATTGCGGCTAACAAATTTTCCCTTCCACAATCAAATGATGTTTATGGTATTACCTGAATTTGTGAAGATTGTAAAAATGGATAACTTAATTTAAAGAAATAATCATAATTACGTTGCGCTGACTCATTTTTAAATATGTTATAATAATAAATTATTATTTAGAAAAATCATTATACTGTACTTGCATTTCGTAGCATGTTGACAGATGAGTAAACAAGAGGTTAGTTCACTTAAATAAACTTATATATTGAAATTTTCTTGGGCCCTTAGTTTAAAAATTGATCAACAATACGTTCTTTACATTATACCCATCTGTTGGAATTGTTGAAGGATAGAGGGTCTGTCATTGTAGACCTAATGATAACAGTTTTTGTTCAGTCCAGTATCAAATTTAAAAACTAAAATTGAACATTTATTGTCTGTTTGACAAGTTTTACCTAGGGTATATACATTTTAACACGAGCATATTTTTTAAAAAATATTCACATTCCAAATATAAGTTAACCTAAATAAACATACAGAGCCAAGTTATTGTTTTAGTCTTATAGGCACCAAATGTTCTTTTATTTTTGAAATATATTTTTTTAAAAGTTTTGACATTTTTGAAGTGTAGGTTTTACATTTTAGTACAAATAACTAATTTTTTCAATAGACTTTTCTTTATTTTCAAGCTCTATTTATTAGACCTATTTTTTTAATGTTGGTAGTGAACTGTGCTAGGTTTTATTTTTCAAAAGTTATTTGTTTTTTATTTTAAATAATATATTGTTTTATGTTGGGTAGTATTAAATATTCTGGATAACTAGGCTTCTACATTTGTGGAGTCAGCATCTAATAGGGCGTAAAAATATTTTTTAGTTTTATAAATGTGGCTTAGCCTTTAATGGTCTTATACTTATTAAACATTGCACCAATAAAAATGTGGGCCTATGCTCTTAGCATTTAAACGAGACTGGTCTAATCTTACCTCTTGGCCATATTTATTAGTGCTGAAGGCTAATATTTGAAGTGCCTCACTTAACTTAATCACATTTAAATTAAACTACTTTTAAGGTGAGAATGTAGAGAACACGAGAAAAGGTCACTGTTTTTGCAGTTTTTATAGCAAAACTTTTTTTTTGGTCAAAAGAAATAAAACATTGCTTCACTATAAATATAGTTAATTTTCTTAACATGGTGATATCAATATTTCTTGAACATCTGTCAAGGATGTCCTGGTATTTAATGACAACTTTTTTTTTCATCCATTTAAAAAGTTAAGTCATCTAATGCCGTTATGCTCATGGCAGAAAGTCAACAACCGTTGATATCATCTATGATTGTTCCGAAGCACCATTTTATTTATTATGGCCAAAAAAGTTTTGATATAAAAAACCAGGTCTGTGGAATCTTAGTTGTGGAGTTTGAGTCTGAAGTGATTTTGGGGGATGTCTAAATCATTCTGTAAAAATGTGCCTACTCCAACTCTGGCTTCAAAATAAAAACTAATTCTTTCAGTATTATATACTTTTTACTTTCTCATATCAAGAGTAAGTAGGTATTATAATCATGAACAAAAAATCTATTTTGGGATTATGATGAATTTTTATGTTTCATGTAAACAGGAACTCTAAAAAGTGGATTTTAAAATTATGTCTGTCCCCATGTCTGTTTCTTGCCGCAGATTAAAAATGGTTAAATGGATTTAGTTCAGACTTGATATATAGATTATAAATAGTTTTACCACTTTTTTTTTATCCAAGCCCTTCAATTAAGGGTGGTTTAATGATGATCAAATTCCAAATTTTTTGAAAATGGCTCTAATGATTTAGTTTACAGTGCATATCTAAGATTTTTTTGAGACGAACAATAGCACTTGATTGGCTTTTGGGCAAAAATTTGTTGAAAGGTAGCTTTCTATTGATTTTCAAAAACTTGAAATAGACCTATATTACAAATAGCTATAATGATTTATTTCCAAATGAATACCTTTGGAATGTTTCACATAGTAAATGACACTATACTTGTTTTTGGAGTAAAAATTCATTTATGGGTAGTTTAATGACTGATTTTTCAAAGACTTGAAATAATAAAAAAAATTGCCCTAACGATTGGTTTTAAATGGGTATCTTGGGAGTGTTTGACATGACAAATAACAGTGATGCCAGTGGGTCACTTTTTTCACTTTGTCATATTTTTTTTAGTCACTTAAAGTAACTTTTTAAAAAAAAATAAGTTAACTCACTTTTGTCACTTTTCTAAACAAATTTACAATACTTACTTACCTAAACAGTTTTAAGGGTTTTTCAAGTTGGAAGATCATCATTTAGTAATCTTATTCAGAAACATTGAATGTAGTATAAAATCTAATAGCTGCATAATATAGCCTACTTATTAGTTTTTGTTGTTGATTTTGGCTGCCGTAATTTAAAGTGAATATCAATTATGGGTAACTGAGGTTGTTTTTAAAACACATAGACTACTAATGGTTTTGCTCGATATTACATTGCTGATTGCTGCTTATTGCTTTGGTGGCCACATCGTCTAAGGTGCTAATCTTACAATAGATTAGACTGCCGAGAACAAGGAATATCAGAGTTTGATCCCAGTTGGGCGCACTGAGGGTGGTTTATCCTCAACGGTTTTCCACTCTCTTATAATGCAAATTTGAGTGCACTTCCTCAAAATTTAACCTTCCTCATCCCTAACCCATAAGCGCAATTAGTACATAAGCAAATAACTCGGACGGTTAGTTAAGGAAAAAATCATTTTATAATCAATTATTTATAATGTTTTTTCAAAAAAAGTTCTCAACACTGGTTTTGTTTTGAAATGATCCAAAGCTGTATTAATGTACAGCAATTTGATTTTCACTGTTTAATTTTTAACAGAAGGAAAGATTTTGAGTGGTTTTGCCAGGAATATTTAACTGTATATAACTGAAATATTGTCATTCAACTTTTTAATGTTTCTGACGATAGGTTGATTGATTAGTGGAAGCTTTTGCAGCTTGAGGACAAAATTCATGAAATTGAAGGTGTTAGAGTAAACGAATTTTGGAGCCATTTATTCACATTGTATAATCCAGGTGAAAACTAAAAATATCTTTTACAGGGTTCCTACGGTCTGGAAAGTCAGGGAATGTCAGGGAAAAAAATAAGTCAGGGAAGCTTAAGAAAAATCAGGGAAAGTCAGGAAAATGACAATTCATGTCACACTTCAGTTTCATCGGAAATTGTAAAGCCGCAGAAGGAAGGTGTTGCCAAAAGTGAAAGTAGTGTAATGGCTTGAAGAAACCCTAACACTTTTGTTATGAAAGACAATATAAATAAGGTGGAAGTCATTTGGGCTTTGCAAGTTGTTAACAATAAAATGTATTTTAATTCGTGCAATAATTTAAGTACAATTTTTCACTTTATGTTTTTCAAGTGTTCCATTGCCAGTGCCTTTACTCTTGTGGAGACAAGGCTGCATATTTCATTGTGCATGGCTTTGCTCCATTCTTTCATAACAATTTACTGGACTACCTAAATCATGTAACAACTTTGTAATTTGTATTAATGAGGCATTGAATAAAGTTATTCAACGAGGGCAAATGGACATTGTATTCAGATTCTGGGACAAGGAAAATCATAAAGTTGTCAGTCATTGCTTGGCCAGTGTTTTTTTTCGATAGAAGCACTGCTGAAGAATTACTTAAGCATTTCTCTGATGGTATTTCTCCTCTTCCAGTCTCTAAGTTTATACAAGTGTCAATGGATGGCCCAAATGTCAATCTAAAGTTTATAACGCTTCTTCAGGAACACATAAAATCTGTCACAGACAATGAAGTATGTATTTTGATAAATCTGGGGACATGTGAGCTTCATGTTGTTCATGGTTCCTTGAGAACAGGAGTGGAACCTGTCAATTGGGATATACATTGCTTATTGTGTCACACGTACTACCTGTTCACTGACTCTACAGCTCGTCAAGCATTGTTTACCCAGTTGACAGGGTGTACAACTTTTCCTTTGAAGTTCTGTGGTGTGCAGTGATTAGAGAATGCAACGTTCTTTCAAAAGGCATTACAAATATGGGACCACGTTGTTAAGTTTCACAAAGAAGAAAAGCTTCCTAAAACAAAACCTGTAGGGATACTGAAAAGAGCAGCCTGTGATCCATTCCTGAAGTGTAAACTAGCTTTCTTCAAAACAATTGCTGGATGGATTTCAGCTTTTCCTTTTTGATTGGGTTTGATATATTTTGTTATTTTTCCATCATTTTCCCTGAACTGATTGGCAAGACGTCTGCGTTCTTATTCTTCCATGAGAGGTGAGGCAAGGTCGGCTGTAGGGGAGGAGGAAACCGAATTAAAAGTTATTAAATTAATATTTCCAAATGAATAGTTCCATAAAATTATAGTAGAAATTTTGTGAGAAGTTGGTCAGGGAACTTGGGGAAAATAATGAGGGAAAGTCAGGGAAAAGTCAGGGAGAATTTTTTTACAAATACCGTAGGAACCCTGTCTTAACTTTATGTAAAGTTGTAAAAGCTTCCCTATTTCTTTCCCATGGAAATGCAAATTTTGAAAGAAGGTTTTCCTCTTCAAGTAAAGCCCTCACAGAAAATTGGGCCCAAATGTCATAACATATATTAAGTGAATATCTAACTACATAAGATGCATCACAACTGTATAATAATTAACTAGAGCTAGTGCCCATTGCAATACAGTTATTAGCTTTTGCCCAAGGTGCTCACAAATGCTATCAAAATAACCTGGAAGAAAAGAAAAGAAAAATTGATGATAAAAAGAAGAAGAAAAGAAGAAAATTGAAGAAACATCACAAAAGAAGAAAAAAATTTTGAAACATGAAGATGGACTAAAAGAGAAGTGAAATCTTGGAGAAGAAAAATGCAAAACTACAATTGTTCACAGAAACAAATGAAAGGTTACATAAAGATTTTAAGTAAAATAATTTTCAGGGAGCACAAACTTGCTCAAGCATTGTTGACAGGTGTTTGCCAAGTACAAAAAGAGGAAGAAATTATCAGAAGAGAGGCATACCATCTTAAAAGAAAATTGAAAATTTGCTAAACATCTTTAGTAACTTTATTATTTAACACAAAATCTAAAATATGATTTCGTTGTCTTTTGTAACACTTTTTCAAAATAAAATATTGCTAACCATTGTTTGTAGATCATACCCTATTCAGGATCAAAGCTCAAATTACACTTCTTTTTAAAACTATTTTGGTGATTTTCTTAAAGTTAAGTTAAACTTTGGTTTTAACTGGAATTTTTGGTAGGGGACAAAGAAAAACAAAATACATATAAATAATTTATACCGCTGGGATATTCTTGCCACTTGTAGTCACTTTTAATTGCCTTTTAAGTTACTTTTTAATCACCTTTTAAGTCACTTTTTAACCATTCTTTTATGGCTTCTTATCACTTATTTGAAAACACTTCGGCGCTTGGATTCCTGAAATAATCCTGCATACTTTGTTTTGGATAAAAATTCGATAAAAGGAAGGGAGGGGGAGAAATTTGGCTATGGGTAGTTTACTGACTGATTTTAAAAAAAATTTGAATATTTAAAAAAATGGCTACTTATAGGGATTTGATTCCAATTGGTATTGGGATACTATTTTCCTTATCAATAATAATTTATCTTTATTTACTTAAAATAAAATTAATTTAAGGGTATTTTTTTTTAAAAATATAAAATTTTGAATGTTTTGTAATTGACATTGATTGAAAATTTGAATTAAAAAAAAATATTTGGACCACTTGGCTTAAAATTGATATATCAGCTGTATAAATAATGACTATTGTGATTAATATATGTTTTTATAGTAATAAATCTTTTTTTAAGGGTGGGACCTAACTTAGTTTAGGCCTACTGAAAACCTATTTTTGAAAAATTTCTTCAAAGCTTTAATACACAATATGATAAAGTTTGTGCGATTATGTTATACCATTTATTTTATTATTTAAGACTGAAATTTGTAATTTTAATTGACACATTTATTTAAATATAAATTCACACTGCCAAAGAAGCTTCCCATGCAGAAATTACTACTGGAGCATTTTACTGCAGTCAATTTGTGATTACTAATTAATTACATTAGCCATTTATAGAGTCTGAGTCAGAGAGAAGAAAATTAGAGGAGTCAGCATTGAAGGCTTGGCGTATTGACTTCACAACCCTCATATAAACTGCAAAAACATTGGTCTTTTCTGAAAATTCCATACATTCCCACCTTAACTATTGTAAGAGTAAATAAAGTCTATACAAAGCTATGGATACTAATTTTAACAAAAGCAGAAATAACTGCAAACCAACAAAAACTATTAAAAGTACCCGATTATAAAAATATTATTAAATAATAAAATTAAACTACTATAGTGCTTAAGCACAGTTATAGCCATATCTAAATATCATATTCTTTAAATTAAAAATGACACTTGGACACAGGAATTGAACCTGGGACCCTTGGATTAGTATGCCACTGTTATTACCACTGAGATATCCAGGAGTCGTCCCGTTCCTAGGGTGATTCTTCACTCATATTTGTAAGGCAGCGTCCGGGATTGACGTGTGAAAATTGTCAGTTACATATGGGCAATCAATTAAGATCACAAGATATCAGCTAGGCCAATGTAATCACCTTCAACTTGGAGGGCTTTATACTGCCAATAATACAATGACAATACAGTTATAATGGGTTAAATAGTAAAGTTATTATTTTTCTTAATAACGGTTATAGATGCGTCTAGGTATCATATTCTTTAACATGAAAAATGACACTTGGACATGGGAATCAAACCTGGATCTTTTGGCTTAGTACGCCAATGCTCTAACCATTAAACTCTCCTGGAACCGTCCCGTGCCCAGGGTCGTTCTTCACTCATATTTTTAAGGCAGAGTCGGTGATGGATGTGCGGAAATCACCAGCTACATACATCCCTCAGTCTTCTATACAAGATATTACAGAATACCTCACCACAGTAGGCTACATAACAACAATTTTTAATCCACTAGAAATCAGGATCATCTTAATACATATGTTAAAACTCCAACCTTATAGACCTACCAATTCAAAAATCTGAATCATATTCTAATTCATTCATTAGTTGCGGCATCACGGGCGTGGAATGCGTTAACCCCCCCAAGGTAAGGGACTTGACTGGATTGGCTCCTTTCAAAACGTCACTCAAATGGAGTATTAGATGAATGGAGGTAATCTAACTATTAACATTTAAAAGGTAGTTGAATAGTTACTATTGTTAATATAAGCTTGATTTTGTTTTCTTCGCCAAAATTTATCTAACTAAATACATTAAATTAATAAAACTATGTCTTTTTATAACTCATAAAAAAGCCATACAAAATATCAGTTTCAAAATAAAATTTTCTAAACACAAGCACACAAATAAAGGTTTTATTGACATCATTTGCCTTCAATCATAGAGTTTGCCATCTTTATTTATGAGGGTAGGCAACCTTTTTGAAGCTCTCATTTGTAAATAAATTTTAGTTTATCTACAAACTCCACTACAAAAAAAATAACCAACAGCCAAATCGACAAAAATAAGCAACACCCAAATTGGTATCATATTTAATGTAAAAACGCCTTGAAGAAAAAATTACTATATAGGTTACAAATTGTTTGTTGTGAAAGTTTTGACAGCAATGACAGCTGCTCATGAGCTTGCAGATCATATGGTTTGGCCCACATATGAAATATCAAAGTAGATTTGGTAACTTTTCCTATCTGTCAGATAAGGCTATTTCTAAAGAAATCAGGGTTTATATAAATTAAGCCAAACAACTACTAGAATATAAAATAAATTTTATACTTAACAGATTGCTCTACACTGAGACTAAGCTTAATTTAAGCCCTACTTTTTAAAAGTTTTTTAGTATCAATTCATGTTAATATTTAGCATTTTATTAAGTTTGGTTGTAAAAAGGAATCTTAGAAAATTATGCTGATTTAGACTGTAAAAGGAAATTTATCCACACTAATACAAATTAGGTAGGTCTCTTTATTAGGTTCTGATGTAGGTATTGACAATATGTAAGATAGGCCTCTTTGAAAAAGTTGCCCCTTAAGATCCTGTTCCAAACTTAAGAAAATATCGAGAATACTGTACATCAGGGGTCAAAAACCTTTTTGAGCTCCAATCGACTTAGACTTAAAAATGGCCCACAATGTTTTATCTTCTTCTCTAAGATACATCTTGTATTATTTAAATTCAATATTGTCTCATAGATATAGAAAAAAAAAGATAAATATATTAAATTTAAAATGTACATTTTCATATAAAACTGATTAAATGTATCATAACATTACCAATTATGACCAATCAAGGTAATTTTGGTCACACTCAAATATTATTTAAAGAGTACCGTATGTAATATTTTTGTGAGTTTAAGAGATCCATAGATTTACTTTTAAAGATGATGTAGTTTTCTTAAGCGATCAACTGAATATTGCCGCAAGGTCGACCGGTTGCCGACCCCTGCCCTACATCTATAGGCTACTTTAAAGAAACATGAATGCAGCAATTTGATAATTGTGACAAGAAAAATTCTTTGGATTTTTAGAGATAAGATTAACATATTAAACATTGCATTATGAAAGGATTTCTCTCTCAAAATTCACACATTATGCTATGTTTACAGAATTTGCTGTAAAAACCCTCAAAAACATTTAACTAAAGTAAGAATTTTGCACTCTTAGTACATTGCTAAAATAACCCTACTAATTATTTATAAATCACCGAAGTGCGTTTCTTTTCTAATTGACCTAGTACTCATATCTTTTATTGATGTTTCAGAATTATCTGTCATCTATCTTTAACATAACAATATTTCTCTCAATAGATTATGTAACTTATATATCGGTAACCTTAGTTTTTTGAAAAACTCCAACATTTATTGAACAGAGTTATCCTAGGTCTAATTTTATTCTGATATAATAAATCTCTAAAGAAAACTACATTTACAAACAGTCTATTTCATTATTTTGGAAACTTACCGTCAGAATAATGTACAACATTGTTCGATTCAAATTATTCTCTTGAGATGTTTTTAGTGCCAAAATGTAGTTATTTCATTCAAGGTGAGTAATGTTATCAAGGAAAGTTAAAATGAACTAGTAAAGTTACTTTAAAAACCAAATTCAATCAAAATTATTGAGGGTTTTTTAAATGTATTTTTAATAAATTAGGCCCTACTAAAGTTATTTTTTTTGGCACAGATTGGAAACAATAAAATATACACTAGAACTAACCCGCTTGTTGAAGAAAAAGTGTTAATCTATACACCAAGATCAAGCAATCATATTATCCTATAAAACTTGATTTTTGCTATATCTCACATTCACTCATTTCCTCATATTCGAGGAAAGTTAAATAATGAATTTAGAGTAACACATGTATATGACACATGTGTAATATATTCAGTAGAAAAGTTTCTATAGTGTTTCTTATTATCTGTAGTGTGCCAAATAAATGAGTAACTCAGCTAACATAAAAAAATAGTAAACTTAATTTGTGTACTGTGTTTTAATACTCTTCCGGGCTACCGAATATTTACGTTTTTGAATTAAGTATGAATAGTGTTGATAGGTAATGTACCCTCTTGGAGGGAGAGTTAAAACCACCCTCATTACACCTGACCAGGATTCGAACCCTTCTCTGTAAATCCAGTCTTTTAAAATTATTTTAGTTTCTATACACTTTGAAATTTCTCTCCCTCTCTTTCTCTCTCTCTCTCTCTCTCTCTC
>CABFWB010000479.1:160602-176778 GCA_902151455.1 Timema bartmani | reverse complement strand
TATATATATATATATATAATATTTATTTGTAAATAGTTAATGAAGTCCTTTGCGTCATACACTAGCTACACCTTGGTGATATGTGACATTCTATGCTACTCAAGCAACATTTTAAGCTATTTTAACTCAAATTTAGAACAACACACGTGGATACTCTAAATCAGTGATTTTCAACTAACGGCACACTGAACAAAAGACTCTAAAATTGTCAAGGCACACCATCAGTTTTTTTAAAGAGAAATTTTATCACTAAACTAACGCGTGTTAAGATTTGTGTTCAAGAGTTCAATATATATATAAAATTCTATCAAGTGTGCTATTTAAAAAAAAAAGAGTATTGATTTAATAAGATATTTTTATCCCTCATATATTTTCTCGTTCCCTTTTGATCTTCCCCCAAACACTGGTTGAAAAACATTACTCTAAATACACACAAAAAACTCCACTAATATTTTGATTGTATGTCTCAGGGTCTATGATATTGGAGTGGAATCTCTCTAAATCTCTAAACATTGACTATGTGTGCTTTTTTTTTTAAATATTCTTTGCCTATAGCTTACGTTTAAGCTTACAAATAGTAACCTAATAATATTTACAATTATTGTAAGCAAAATTTCGAAAAATCAGACAATTTGGGAAATCTTTCCATTTTAAATTTGTCAGATCTGTTGTTCAGTAATATCAGGCGACGGACAATAAATTAACCTTCAAAAGGGCTGGTAAGGAGAGGGGGGTGAGGCATAAAGGTGAACTGACTGATGTGTACAATCCTAGAGGCAATCTAGATTATTCTAGAATAAATCTTCTATAAATATTCTAGAATAAATGCTGTGCATATTCTCAGAGGTCATGGTTTGTTCTTCGAGAATACGAAGAGATTTCCTTTCCCAAGTTAAGTCATTATTTAAAAAATCATTTAAATACATGCAATGACCCATCCAAGGGTGGATTAGACCGTGGGAAAAGAGAGGTATCCCCCCCCTCCCACCCATCCTGACAAGACCGCAAATCATCTCAATAACAACTTTAAAACATATTCGAAGTAAAATTTGAATATTTAGCGCTGAAAATGTGTTGAATGTTTAGGGTGTATTTTAAAAACGGGCTTGTTATTAAAAAAGGTTGTATATCTGTCAAGGATGTCCTGTAATTTAATGACCTTTTCTCTTCATCTAAAAAGTTTCTCATCTCATGCCGCTATGCGAAAGACAGATATTCAGGAACTGTTGATATCAAAATGTGAAGAAAAATAAACTATGTTTCTATTGGAGCAATATTGTATTTATTTTTTTCCATAAAAACTGTAAAAAAAAACACTTGCCTTTTATCGCGTTCCCTTCCATCCCACCTTAACATTCGTAAATATGTACCACTGAAGCTATATTCTGTTCACCGTAGGAATTGTTTTCTGAAAGGTCTTCTTCCCTATCCAGAAAGCTATTATATAGTAGAATATTGGTAGGAAAAAAGACCTTTCAGAGAGTAATTCCTACCGTGAATGGATTATATGTTTCAATGTGAGCTGAAGTATTTATATTTTGATTGTCAGTACATTTAATTCCGAGCCCATTTCAGCTTCATTATCGATGTATGGCTAGTCTCTACTTAAAACACCAGTTTCTACTTTGTACTGACATTAGCAAAAGATACTTTCAAATTGCTAGAAAATGGCTGGCGGTCTTTTTTTAAAAATATATTTATGTATGTAAAATGATACTCTTCACCCGCTACTTGTGTCTGGTTACAAAGCTAGTAACAGTAGGTTGGATATTCACCTAGAATGTTTTTTTTAACAAATTGTTTATAAACAACACCAAGAAACAACAAAACGGTACACCCGCTTTATTGGCCGCGTGGTCTAACGCGCTACTCTCGCAGTAGACTAGACTGTCGATGACGAGGAGACCAAGGTTCAAATCTCGGTCGGGTGTACTGGGAGTAGCTTTTTTCAAAATGGTTTTCCACTCCACGAAAATGCGGGTACACCTCGTATATAGATAACCTCCCTAATCCTTAAAACCATTAGCGGAATTAGTACATAAGCGTATAACCCGCACGGGTAGTAAGACGTGGTGCTAAGGAAAAAAAAGGGACGGTCTGACATTTTAACATTCTTCACAAACTATGTATTCTGGGGACCCTCAGTCAAACTCACTGGAACATTTGATTAAAATTTAATGAAAATAATGATGCATAATTGAATGTACAGCTTTATTTTAGTTCTAAGTAGTTGTGTTGGCCTAAATCAAACCGGCCCACCGGAATGTCTCCCCAGTGGCCCAATCCGACCCTGACTGTCAGTGTCAGGCACACTACCCGTGCGCTTAGCCATGCCTCTTTTTTAACCGTAGTATTGATCTCCTTGACGAGGGTCTGTGATCGCCTACTCTAGGTCAAACAGACCCAGAGTGCCGATGTTCGGTTTCGCTGGAAATCTGTTCCACTAACAGTATAATATTGATCTAGGGGCACTCGACCCTCCCTTCATCTCCTCCACACCCCCCTTCCCCCCTATCTGGCTAATGGCGGTAAACAGCCCGTTCTTCCCTAGTCGTCAATCGTCTTTCTTTCTCCCGCAGAGTCGTGCTCACACGAACCTTTTGCCCTTTCTTTATTAAATTAACTTGAGAAACTAGTGCAGTCCAATTTTCATAGGAAGGACCCTTATCTGACCGCTAGAAAAGCTACTAGATCTTCTCGCACGTGTTCATACGTCAAGTCATGCGAGCTTCAAGTTATCACTCTTGATATATACAGTAGAATCTCAATAATCCCGACCGACAGGTGGTCGGATTACCGAAATGTCGGATAATACGGAAACAGGTGTAGAAGGAGGGGGGAGGGCATAGAAACAAATCCAAATGACTGTAAATAGAAGTGCAGAATAGGTATGATTTTATGTGACTCACTCACTGAAAAAGAGACGATGGTAGTGGGAAAATAATATGCATACGGATACTGATCAACAATGTAAATTGTACGTCATGAGGACATGTCGGATTAAACGGAATGTCGGATAACCGAAGGTCGGATTATCGAGACACTACTCTATTATCAATGCATATAAAATAACACTAATAATAAGTGAAACGTTATCACTTTTGGTCGCAGAAAAATATGGTTTTGTATATTATAAAATCGACCTCTGTGGTCTTTGAGTAAAGGGCTCGCCTCAGGACCCGATATTCATGGGTTCAAACCCAGCAGGGTTGATGAATTTTTCTTGAGCGATAAAAATTCGCAGCACATCTTCCTTCGGGAAGCTGTCGATCCCATGTCGATTGTGGCATCTAAAATAACCCTGGGAAGTATGTGAAAATACCTTACCCGGCAAAATTGGTAGGCCCGTTCGCGCTCGCTCATAGAAATTCTTGTTTGCTGATAATATCAGTCATTTAGGAAAGTGCACGTTAAATAATACCTTAAATACGATACTTTTCTAAAAACTCTATCCTATAAAAATTATACTAGTAATTACTTGACCAGTCCACCATTGACACTATAAAAGTGATCAATTTGTACTCTCGTGAATTCACACGCCAAGGGTTGTTTTTCTTCAAGTGTCAAGTTTGACATCAGTTTTGACAGTTTATATAATATTTATAGGATCTCTATATACAAAAAGGACCTTTCATTAATGTTGTTCACTCTACTTTTATTTGTATGTCAATATAGTACGTACTGTCATATTAGGCCAGCATGGTCACTTATTTTTAAAAAAATTATGAAAACTCACAACACGGACTATTTTTAAGCTTTCACATCATAGACGTTTACGTTCCAACCATATATATATATATATCTAGTATATCAGCGTAATTATTACAACATATGCATATAAGCCGAACGACTAGAGACGGCGTGATAATAAAACCAGTAATGTAAAGTGGGTGTTGCTAATAAATTATTAGGTAGTAAAATCAATTTTACATTGCTTGCTGTATGCTTTTTTCTTTCTTTTAGTACCTATTCTGGTGCCTACATCCCATATTTGCCTGCTTATTTTAAACATGTGTCTAAGAATTCGCTCCCTACCCTAGACAAGACAACGCTGGTAACAATCCGCCAGTACAGTTTGGGGCAGCTTTCTTGACTCACAGTCACACACTCCGTGTGCGTGTGTGTTCGGGCGTGTATATATATATACCAACAGAAAAGGCGATTATAGGTACTATCCAATTAATATATTGTGCTCGTAATATGCAAGAAATGCATAAATATCTCAACTGCCCATGTTTTACGATCAAGATAAAGAAAAGGCAAAGTTTGGTCCCTACCCTCTAGTCATGACATTTGGTTGTTCACACGCCACTTTTTAAAACGCACTGAATCAACAAATCGACAAATGGCTCGTGTGCACAGGTCTCAAGTGTGCCTTCTTTTTTTTTTACCGCCCCCCTACCCCCCTCTTGCACCATCATCTTGTACATATAAACAGCGGACTATAGATAGCACAAGTCTGAGGAGCGTCTTCTTGTGTGCGAGCGGGAGGCTTTTTTAGTTTCTGTTTTCACTTTGCTGCTCCGATTACACGTGTTCTTTCATCCCGACTTCCTCCTCCTCCTCCTCCTCCTTCCTCTATCTTTCATACTGTGACATCCACTCTCTCCTCTCCTGTCCAACGTGGAATCTACAGTTCAATTTTTATGGGAAGGGTGATCTGGCGGTCTAGGGGTAAGGTGTCGGAAAGTGCGTATAACCCGAACGGGTAGTAAGACGCGGTGCTAATAATAATAATAATAATAATAATAATAACAATAACAATAAATAATACATGTAAAGAGCCATTTAAAATAAGACACATAGTTTTTGCGACCAAAATTGAAACATTTTAATATCTAATTAGTGTTTTTAAAATATTTTTATAATATATATCAAACGTGACTGGTGCAGATCACACAACCTGTCGTGTATGAATACGTGAAATTAGAGCTATAGACCGCTCCACTCTTAAATTACAGTACAAGCTCTTAAGGACACTTACCTACTCTTTCTGAACCCATAGAGTTTCCCCATTAGCTCTATCCTTTTTCTACAGAGCCGAGTTACCATTTTGTAGCTTAGAAACGAACATAGTTATTTCTATGGAAGAAGCATGCTATATATATTATTAAAAGTATAGTGGTGTCTTTATTGATGTAGATGTATCTGTCCCGATAATTTCTAATTCTTTTCAATGAGATAAAAAGTTTAAATTGGTGAAATTATAAAGAAATTACTTAAGAGGTGCGCAAATTTTTTAAACTTGAAAACCAATCAAAAGTTAAAATTATATATATAAAAAAGTAATTTATTCAAGCATTTTTATTCTTCGACTTGCTATTGGCATTTCAAAAGCAGAGAGAACCTAGAATATAAATTCCAATCTCAATCCAAAGACAAATTACAGATTATTATTGGATTGATTTGTATTCATATCAGTTAGCAAAAAGCGTTTCGTTGGTCAATTAAAATTTTAAAGGTAACGTTAAACATTTTTATTTAATTTTAGCATACATTTACATAGCCAAGATATGTATTCATACTAACCGATTAATTTGCTATTCTAATTAAACGAGAGCTAGCACTACAGCGTAACAAAAGACATAGCCTTATAAATAAAACTAAGGTTTGATTGTTGGTTTGTGGGTGTATAATAATAAACAGGGCTTATGCAATGGAACCCACCTAGCAGTATCAAAATTGGATGCAAACATAATCTACGCAACAATTTTTAGGGGTGAGTTTCAAGGAAATGTGAGTTTCAAACGATAAATTGGTTTGGCCCCTGTATAACGTGATATCTCTTTTATTTGGAGACGGGGACAGTTCCCAGTTAAACTAGTATTCTCAATGACTATTAAAAGGTCAAACCTTGGATAGGGTTGGTATTTATCTGCCCAGGCCATTTTTCAACCATGGCCAATAAATATTGTACGTGGCTTTTTCCAGGGTGCGGAGCTCAACAGACGAAAGCGCTTTAAGTCGTTGAAGGATCAAACCAGGGGACACTAATACCGATAAACCCTACAGTATTCACAAAAAAAAAGTATATAAATAAATTTTATAATTTATTTACTAAAAATAAAATAAATTTAGTTGATTCGCACTCTAGCCACTCTTACTTAATATAATTGACAGAAATATACTTTAATAACAAACTAGCCCAACTTAACAAAACCTAACCATTCATGCATCTATATATTGAAGGTTCGGTTTTGTTTGGTTGAGTAATATTGACATCAGCCTGGCATAGACAGGCGTAAACTCTAATATTATATAACATTCACTGATGCATCTAGGGAAAGCAATATAAACTATAAAATAAACCTTTAAATCACGAATTTCTTAAATATGAAAATTGACATTGTCTCAGTTTCACGAGTTTCCAAACGCATCACACACAAGTCTCGTTTCAATTGTGTGGAAAAGCCAATAATTTTATGGTGGCTTCAGTAATAGTCGTGAAAAAAAAATTGCAAATCGGGAAACATGATTTACACTTCCCGGTCTTGAAGAACTCATAACTGTAAGACAATTGTAGCGTTGAAAACTGAAGGTGTATGTTTGATCTGGTATTGCATTTCTAAATAATGTGCGTGTTTTTTTTTTAGAACTTTTCGGTCCAATTTCATTTATTAAGATTCAAAATCAGATTGGTGCATTAGAGTAAAGTTTGTATACATTCCACTGATGACTTAAATTTCACATCTGCCAATAATCTTGACCCACTCTAGACATTTATACTTTGGTATAGCCTAATATTTTCATTCACCATCGGCGGGATGTTCGTGGACGTTTTATGTTCGTTGTTCTGTTTTAGTCTGGACCCGGCTTATGGCGTCACTCTCCCAAGAAACTAGAAATTTCAATGCCATGGAGATCGAGGCTCTAAGGCTGGTTTTCCTAAACTGTTTTTCATTCTCTCCATGTAAATGCGGGTGTAGTGATTCTAAATCCAACCTTCCTCATTCCTAAAACATTAAAGTAATTAATTGAAAACGTGAACCCAAACTAGTACTAAGACAGTTTTAGTTGTAAGTTTTTTTTTACCGTATGGCACATTTGACCGGAAGGGACTTTGACGTCCAGCTTCGGTCGCCTTATGTGTAGACTATTAGCGTTGCCCTGGGTACACCATAGAAGGTTGTCTACACGTCGTACCAGCAATGAGATGATAGTTATTATGATGTTGTGGAGCCGGGGGGAGTCTTAACTTAAGTCTAACTAACCAAATCCTGATGACTGTTGGGATCATTCCCCTTCAGGTGAAAACACCTGAGGTATCATCCGGGAATCTAACCCGGTACCCCTAGGCTCGCAGCCAGTTGCACTGACCACTACAACACGGGGCCGGTTAGTTGTCAGTTGGGACCTTTCCTTTGAAAATTGGACCGTAGGTTGAGAAGGGACGCGCATCGACTGGCTATCTCGTTTGTTTCTACTCGTCGTGACTTGTGTTGATAGTTTTGAAAGGGTGCCAGCGGATCAACCATAGGCTACACGGACAGAATTAAAAAGGGAGGGGTGGAAAAGGACGCCAGGAAAGGCAGTTTTCATAACAAAACAATTTTTTGGTCAAAATCAATCAAATAATTCTCCAATACAAACATAGTGTAATTTTCTTCCCGTGGTGACCTCAATATTTCTTGAATATCTGTCAAGGTTGTCCTAAAATTTAATGACGACTTTTTCTCTTCGCTTAAAAAATTTCTCGTCTGATGCCGCCATTCTCATGACAGATATTCAACAACTGTTGATATAGAAGAAAATTAAACTTTTATATTTCTACTGGAGGAAAATTCTATTTATTTTGACCAACATAAATGTTTTTCTACAAAAACTGCAAAAACACTGACCTATTCTCGCTTCACCTTCTACCCCAAGGAGATGCAATACGATGGTACAAGACACAATATGCGATGATAACCCTAGAAAGGAGGGTTATACTCTAATCGGGGTTGTCTATGATCCAAATAGTCTTTTTAATCAAAACTTTGTTTTGGAAACAAGCCTGGCTCTGAGCTTTAACTTTATTTTTTTTACGGATAGACAATCGGAGCATCTGTTAGAAAATACAAACATGTTTTTTTGTGGTTACTATTGATAATATTTTACTATACTGTATTATTATTGTTGTTTTATAGTCGTTGATATTAGGCTTTATATCATAAGTGATAGTTGCAGATAACATGATTTGACCTATGAATAAGGGAAAATATGTCTAGTAATTTTTCTAGCTGTCAGATATGTCAATACATCATAAAATGAGGGTATAATTATTATACCAAAAGGGTACTTTGTGCCTCTCTTGTCATGAGTTAAGCTGCTATATTATAAGAATAAACTTTGGATCACAACGGCCTTAAGTTAATGTCTTAAACAAAAAAAATCCGTCCTAGGAGTTTTTTTATTTTATTTGGGCTAATTAACATCCACTTTTTGTACCGACTGGTTATATCAGCACATGACTTACATACTAACTTAATTCTAGAACAGACACAACACCCAGTCTTCCGACCGTGAATTAATCACCGTGGAAAAGCAAACCCCAATTTCACCAATGTTGAACTTTTTGGCCATACTGAGAATCGAACCCGGGACCTTTATCTCAATAAATAGACACGTGACAAACTGAGCCTGGATGTGAGACTTGTATCTTCATCACTTTATTGCCTACAGGGGAACTTTGGTATCCCCACGTTAGAGGGATGTTAGAAAAGAAAAGTCCGCAAAGTGTGACACTATCAAATATATTATTAATACAAATACGACCTTAATTAAGTGGTTATTTGACCAAAAGCTATGACCGCCCTAAATTCTTGATTGGACACTTCATGGGACGTGTCACATTAGCTAACAACATTTTAAAAACCAATATTTAGCTCTTTTTTTTCTGCACCGGGTTTTTCTAACCGTTTGGGTTATACGCAAGCAGTTATAAAAAAAAGAAAAATAAACGTTGAGACGGTTATTAACACTTAAAGGAGTTATAGATGAATAGGTTTGTTGATACAAGTGTACCCTCATTAGCTAAAGAGTAAATGAGAAAACCACTTTGATAAATCTCACATAGAAAACTACCTTCGATGCACCCTTCTGAGATTCGAACCTTGATTTTGATGTCTCGAGTAATCCAGTATTTTTTTAGTTTACTGCCTTAGGCCGTGTGAGCACCGTTGTTGGTGGTATACAAATTAATTTGGGAATTTTGTAATTGGTCAGTCAAAATGGTATATTAGGCTGTCTAGGGATAAAGGTTTGTAGTCATATTTATCTCATCTCGTCTATGCTTATTTATTTTTGAAATGATAATTTCTGAAATATGGTTGTTGAAAGTGTCCTAAAATTAAGGATAATCCGCCTGCAATTTAACACACAATAGATTTTTATATATTTTCTTGAGTCAAACACTGGACTAGTTTTTTTTTGTGGTAGGGTCCTAGGTTCTCTAACGTTGTATTCATACTACACCTACCCGTGGAACGTTCTCACGACCAAAACGTCAAGGCCTCTAGAGCATTTATATATTTGAAAGGATAAATACCTCTAGAGCAGTTCTACCTTTTACATATCATTGAAATGATAAATAAATACCTCTAGAGCAGTTCTACCTTTTACATATCATTGAAATGATAAATACCTCTAGAGAAGTTCTACCTTTTACATATCATTGAAATGATAAATACCTCTAGAGCAGTTCTACCTTTTAAATATCATTGAAATGATAAATACCTCTAGAGCAGTTATATCTTTTACATATCATTGAAAAGATAAATACCTCTAGAGCAATTCTACCTTTTACATGTCATTGAAAGGATAAATACCTCTAGAGCAATTCTACCTTTTACATATAATTGAAAAGATAAATACCTCTAGAGCATTTATACCTTTTAACAAGTTTGCTCTCAATCGGTCCTTTGGTTCAACACCGTAACTTAAAGGATGGGCCCAACTTCCCTCAGCAAATGCATTATGACTACGTCTAAATCCGTTGAAACCCTCTCCCGCCAACATCAAGAACTGCATGACCCTGTCACTCTGGAGGGGGGAGGGTATTTACATCTTTTAGACTTATATTCCGCTTGTTCATTCTTAAGTTTTATTTCACGCTCAATTTAAGCTTTTGACTTTACTTTCCATAGTTCAAGTATATTTTGAGATGGGAACGTGAGGTAAAATATATTTGCAGTTCTAATAGAAGAAAAACTATTTTGCCTAAAATAAATAAAATATTGTTTTAGTAGTACGTTTATTAATTTAATTTTTTATAAACAGTAACAGTTGTTTTGCCCACGGCAAACTTATATTTAAAATAACTGTGCGGACCAATTGTAGCAATATTTATTTTTATTTTGACCAATTTTTTTGTGTTCTCTTCCTTGGTTTAATATGTAGTTCTAAAAGTCCGCCTACACTATGTAACTAGAAATGTTGTAAAACATTGTTATTTTGTAATTTGTTACATTTGAGTTACATCTGTTATGTAACGTTGACAAAAACGACTCAAAACTGTCTATAACATGTTTTATCTAGTCTGCATCATGGCGTCTAAGGAGGATATTTTCCTTGCGGCCGCGGTTTGTGTAGGCCTAATGTGGTGAAAAAAAAACCTATTTTGGTTCAGACCATGATTATTTTTATTTTTACTAAGATAATTACCAAGAATGAATGATTTTTAAGAATAAAAATGAATTAAGAATGTGAAAATGCCAAGTCCATGTACTTTTTAATTTTGGTTTATGGGTAAAATTATAGGATTGTTTAAGCACGGAAAAATCTTAAAATCTCTCGAAAAAAAAACCTGGAATTCCTAAAGAATTTAGTTTCTAAGCTTGAGTAGCCACCCTGCACTAACTTGGCACTGATATTAGCACTGACACTGTCCCAGTTGAGCGGTGGAACAATGTGAAGAGAAGTCTAGCTGTCTCGGAATTCGGCGTGGTTGTCATGATGTCATCTACTATAGTTATCTTGATACGGTTTAATTTCTTATTAGTGTACAGGGTGTTACATAACTTGATGGCGTCACTTGGCTCGAGGTTGGTCGGGGTGTGAGGCCGTGGCTTTCGTTGGTTGGTTGGGTTAGTTTCCGGGGGAGAGATTATTTGTGTTTAGATTAGTTATAATACGACAATATTGCAGATCTGTGGACTGAGTTTGATCCTAACCTAGATAATAGGGGTGTGTGAAGCTTCGAAATGTTGAAGTTGATGGTCAAATCAACTTCACTTCGACACCCACAATAGCCTTCGCATCTCTGAAACATTTCAAAGGAAGAAGGAATTTTCTAGCATGAACAAATTTGAAATATTTCTCTAAATATGAAATATTCCAAAATATAGGACAGCTATTATTTAGCCGGGGCTTTGAAGTTGGAATCGGTAAAAACGTACCGACTCCGGCTTCAAAATAAACCTTGCAATATTATAACCATATGTTATATCTTATTTAAGACTTGGGACGTAACGAAACCTGTTTTTCTCGATTCTAATTCTTAAGTACAACCTCGATTTTTCTATTCTCGATTCCGATTTTTGAACATTACCGTTTTCATTATTTTTCCAAGCATTATTGCATATAAAATATGACGTGCCTGATACCATACTCCCCCCTCGATGCGAAACTTGGACTCGCTCATTATAACACAAGTCGTTTAAACTTTAATATCACAATTTTATAGATATTTATTAAACATAACTTACTAAAATTCTTCAAAACTGAAAATCAAAACCAAGAATTAAAATAAACTCAAAATTAATACAGTAAATTGCTGATTTCATAACGGAAAGAAGAACACATTTCACACGTTACAAAAATTTCAAGTCGTTCGCCATAACTGATCCTACTCACGTTCGCTCGTCATAAATTAGTGATGAACGATATATCGATCATCTAGTGAATTAAAATAAATATCATGAATTTTTGCTTCATTTTTATTAACCACGTCAATTTTTGTCTATTTTTATTAAATTTGTCTTATTCAAAGAGCTAAATAAAACATTCAAAAATGAAAAGCGACAAATAATATAATTACAGGAGAGCAGCCATTTTAATTTGAAAGGAATATTGTAGCTTTCGATATACACGTTGTGGTATATCAATTAATGATATAAATATCGATATATTACGGAAAATTGCCATCCCTAGTCTACGTATTATATATCGATTGTTGGTTTAGAATTGATTCGTGTATTCTGACAGTCTCACTTAAATATTACTTTTTTAAAAAAAGTGTCAAAAGTTGTTAAGCTTTTACCTCTTGTTACTGTCATAATGTCAGGTCGTATTATATTCTATTTTTCATGTAGAACACCTCAAAATGTTAGGGTCTTATTATATTAGAGGCCGTACTATATTCGGGCCATTACCGTTTATTTACAATTTACTGGCATTTAAGTGAAAAGGCTACTAAACTAATATGAGAGATAATCGATTATTATCACCTACTTTGAATGTTGCCTTTTGTTTAGTCGCCAGTTTTATTGAGAGCTAAGAATCGAAGTAGCAAGAATCGTAATATTAAGATCGATTCTCGATTCTTTCGATACCAGTAAGTATCGAGTTTGGCAGCCCTATTTAAGACCAATATTTGTAATTTGGATTGACAAATTTATTTAAATATAAATTCACAAATCCAAAGAAGCTTTCCCTGAAGTAAACTGTCTTGGATCATTTTACTGCAATCAACTTTTTATTACTAATTAATATACATTAGCCATTTATGAAGGAGTAGGAGGCTTGGCGTATTGACTCCTCAGCCCTGTATTTAACAAGACCTTAACACAGACTAATGAGCAAATGGCATCTAACGTAAGCATAAACAAAGCATGTAACTAAGTAAAGAAAATATGTGTTGTATTAAATATCACCAACATTATTTTGTTCAAACCCGCCTGGGTAGCGTAGTTAGCTAACGCGCTGGTTTTGTGTCGAGCTAGACTGCCGAGGACGGGGAGATGGAGGTTCGAATCTCGGTCGGGTGAACTGGGTGTGATTTTTCCTAAATGGTTTTCCACCCTACCTACACGCAAATGCGGGTTCACTTCTTCTAAATCCAACCTTCCCAATTCCTAATCCATTAGAGTAATTAGTACTTAAGCGTGTAAACCGAACGGGTAGTAAGACACGGTGCTAAATAAATAAGTAAATATTTTGTTCGAAAGGAAAATATCTGCAAAGCTGTAATAACATTACTTGATCGTCACTGGAATAAAGCAAGGTAAAGTTATGTTCTTATCCTTGCTTGCATTAAATTCATAACACAAGTATAGTCCAACAATTAATCCTTGATATTCTAGCTCGTTGAAGTAATCATTGACGAATTTTCTACAAGTGCAATTTTAGTACAGAAGATATAAAAATTTCAGATATAATATCACTATAAAATAATACAGTGTGCTTTGTTATTTCCTCTTAACCATTGTCTTGTCTCTCACCGGATGAATTAGTTAAAAATTAAATTAAAAGATTAAAAGTTTTGTCACGTGACAAAAACAAAAACCTTGTACTCGTCTTAGGCTTTCTTTTTGTGCATGTTTCAATTTCGCTACGCATTAAAAAAAAAGTGCCCAATCGCACACCCTTACTAGAACTTGATCTCTTTTTTGTCTGACTTCTCTTCAGGAGTATTTTGATGCATTTGTTTGCCATTTCATATTCCTCATCCTGTGCTCTTACATTCGATGTGTAACGCGCAACGGCAGGTCATGTGGTATGCAGCTATGACCCACGATTTGCTATTATCAATGCCTAATAGCGCCCCTACACGATCAGTCAGACTGTCAGTATTAATAAAGTAATAATTAATACCGACAGTCTGACTGATCATGTAGGGGCAGTACTGATGGACTGATGGATGGACTGACGAAAATACTGGCGTGATCCGAATTTCCTGATCACATCAGTCTCAGTCCATCAGTCTTGCAAGTGGTGGGACAGACTGACAGTAGTACTGACCGTGTGAGCGCGCTCGTCAGTATTTCCTTCAATCTCAGTAGCAAACATAGACTGCACACTCCTTTTTCTTATCAGGTCTTGCTGTAAATACTGATACATACTGACAGTCTTAGGACTGACACTCTTGACTGATCGTTTAGGGCCAATTAGGAACAGTATTCATAGTAGTAGTAAACTGTTGTATATTTGGTCTGCAAAAAAATAATGTTTTTTTAAAGGCCCTTCTTATGAAAATTATATTTTTTTAAAAAAAGGCCCTTCCTATGAAAATTGGATTGTTTTCAACCAAAAGACGCTCGTAGAATAATTCCCGGAACTAAGGAAGCTGGTGAAAGACAGCGCCTTGACAATGTCGATGATTCCCGCAAATCTCGCGCTGACACACACAAGGGAAGACAAGCGTTGTAATCCCATGACTTCCGGTTGTAGATAACGAAAAAAACACGCCCATCAAACTAACACAACATGAAGGACATGAACACAAGGTTTGTCTATTATAAGGTCAGCTCACGCCGAGCGTTCACCCGTATCTTCAATCGATCTTTCACCTACCATGATTTTTAAAAACACAACCAGGAAAGGAAAATGTGCGATTTTAATAGTATTCCTGCTACCCGCTTAGATGATCGAGTGGTCTAACGCGCTACTTTTGTGTTGGACTAGACTGCCAAAGACGGGGAGATCGGGGTTCGATCACGGTCGGGTGCACTGAGCGTGGGTTTTCCCTAAATGGTTTTACCCTCTCCCTCAACGTTAATTTGGGTGCATTTCCTCTCGATTAAGCCTTTCTAATCCCCGACTCATCAGTGTAACTATTACATAGGCGTCTAACCCGAATGGTTCTCAAGACGAGGTACTAAATAGTGTCCTGTGTTTCTGAGTAACTGTCACTTTTTAACTGCCAACTCAATGTTAAGGTAGAGTCACTTCTCTAGAAATTTAAAGGAAGTGTGTATACATGTACATTTCTCCAACGATAAATATAAATGATGGGCTCGATACATCACTCGGCTGACTTTGAAACCTAGAAAATTTATTAGTTTGCAGAGGTCACTAATAAATTTGCTACGTTTCAAAGTCAGCCGAGTGATGTGTCAAGCCCATCATTTATATTAAATGGTATTGAAATCTAACGTTAGAGAAATGTTTATATATATGTATAAATATATATATTAGAACCTCGTCTTACTACCTGTTCGGGTTACATGCTTATGTACTAATTGCGCTAGTGATTTTAGGGATTAAGAATTGTACATGCATTTGCGTGGAGGGAGAGTGGAAAATCATGTTGGAAAAACCAACCTTAGTACACCCGACCGAGATTCGAACCTCAATCTCCCCGTCATCGGCAGTCTAATATATCGAGGGAGTAGCGCGTTAGACCCACGCGGTCACCGAAGCGTGTCCATATTTTATAGAACTCTCGTAACCGGATTAAAACATCTCGGCCCGATTTTCTTACTGTATAGCCTAACTATAATAATAATATTTAGTACCGAGTCTTACTAACCGTTCGGGTTGTACGCTTAAGTACTAATTACGCTAATAGGTTAGGAATTGGGAAGGTTGAATATAGAGGAAGGTAACCCGAATTTGCGTGGAGGGAGAGTGGAAAACCATTTAAGAAAAAACGCCCCCAGTTCACCCGAGCGAGATTCAAACCTCGATATCCCTGTCCTCGGCAGTTTAGCTCAACACGAAACCAGCGCGTGTGTTAACTACGCCACCGAGGCGGTTCGATAACTATTGTATGTTTGTGTAATTGGTTGATTATTACCTGACATGAATAAACTGGCCTTCAACAAGATTCACTCCATCCTCCAAGCTGCAATAGTTTTTTTTAAAGTGAAAGTGGAGCCTCGGCACTATTCTTTTTAGAGGAGAAATTGTGCCTTGGCTAACTAACGCCTTCTCGAGGATCACAGAGTTGAAAAACAACCCCACGACTCGAGTCAAAAGGGGCAACTCGCGGTGCAGAGTCAAACAGTATGGAGGGGGAAGTAAACACACTGATTCATTAAGAATCAAATAGCCAAAGCTATTATTTATGCTTTTAGTGAGGATTACGTCCATCTAGATATATTCTGAAAATTGAAAAATGACACCTGGACACGAGAATCGAACCCGGGACCTTTGGCTTAGTACGCCAGTGCTCTAACCACTCAGCTATCCAGGATTCGTCGCTTGTCCAGCGTCATTCTTCACTCATATAGCTCGTGATATTAATATAATCACATA
>CABFWB010000479.1:114226-137807 GCA_902151455.1 Timema bartmani | reverse complement strand
AAGTGTGTAGGTCTTGTCCTTCTGGCAAGTGTGTAGGTCTTGTCCTTCTGGCAAGTGTGTAGGTCTTGTCCTTCTGGCAAGTGTGTAGGTCTTGTCCTTCTAACATCTTTTCAATGTTTGGTTTTAACATTTTATAATGAGAATTAATAACAGGACTTGTAGCTTATTTTTGTGTGGTCGGATGGAAGGAGCGTGAGTTTAAAGTTCGTATTTTTTCAGTTTTTATGAGAAAAACATGTTTTGGACAAAATTACCAGAATATTGCTTCTGTAGACACTTATAGTTTACTTTTATACACATGATAATCTCAACAGTTCTCTAATATATTTCATGTGCATCGCGTAATTTGACTTGGACATTTTCTCTAGTCGATTGCCACTATGCCCATGATAGAAATTTGAGAAATGTAGATATTATTATGTGTAGAAAATTAAACTTAACGTGTCTACTGAAGCAATTTTTTGTTTATTTTACAAAAAAAAAAGTCTTGTCATAAAAAATCTGAAAATTCGGTCCTTCACTCTTGTTTCCTTTGGTCCCGCCCTCTGGTGATAAACACAGCAGACTAAGATGTCCTCCTCGCTCGTGTGGCATGGTGTTATTATTGTGATGGCGGTGCAAAGTGGGTAATTGTAATGTGATTAGCCGGTGGTTATAGACAAGAGACATGCAGTGCGAGCTTTTATTCTCGTCAAGGGATGAAGAGAGATGCTGCAGGAGAGGGGTCGTGGTGATATCCTGGGGGCGGACGGGGTGGATGAATTACTTGTTTCCTCTCTCGCTCTCTCTTTCTCCCCCTACTCTCGGACCGCCCGCGACGTCTCCCGACATCCTGGCGTCTCTTCCTGGAGGATGACGCGACGGCGGGCGTTGGTGGTACAGTTGGTTTCTTGAACAAGTTGCCGGGAGGCGGCGGGATCTTCACTTGTTCAGGGCTCGTAAGGGGGCAGTGGGGGCGGCCCTCTATGATAATCTTGTATCTTTAGGGTATGGTTGAGTGTTTGGGGTTGGTTCCGTTCAGGAGCGCGAAAGTCGGTGCACTCGAGCTTAATTAATAGAAAAAAAAAGTTAGTTTTTTAATTTGTGAAGGGCGTTGCAACGAATTAAACACGCGTTTTAATACAGTCAGATTTTCATAGGAAAACGGCTAGAAAAGCTTATTATACGTATATATGTTTATACGTCAAGTCATGTGATCTGTAGGTGTCCCTTTTATAGAATTATCAATACTTACACTAATAAAAGTAAAATGTCACTTTGACCGCACAAATATATTTTTATTAAAGGCCTTCCCAACGACAGTTTGACTTCAGAAGAGCTTGTTTTTCTGTTAGATTTGATTAAGAAATTAATTTAAGACGGATTTTATAAAATAAAAAATAACATTTTAAAAAAGACGTTGAAAAAGAATTATATCATATCCTTTTTAAATGAATACGCTATTACAGAAATAAATATTTAATTTAAAAATTTGATTTCCCTATTTTTATTTATATTAATCCTCTTTGTTTGCTTTATATAGACATGGACTCTTAAAGCTGACACTATTCCAAAAACTTCTGTTTAGTCCATTTCGATTATTTTATTTAAAATAAATTATTAATCGAAGTCATATTGAAAATGGAAGTTTACCGTTCGAAGCGACCTCGTAGAATCTTTATTTTTGAATTTTTTTTGTGTGTAATTTACGCTTTCTGTGCATACATATGTACACACATTAAATTACCTAGATTGAATTATATTTTGGATTTACTTGTATGCACCTTTTAATTTCATTTCAAACATAACCCGCTCCGGTGGCCGCATGATCTCTCGCAATAGATTAGAATACTGAAGACGTGGAGATTGGGGTTCGATACCGGTTTGGTTTACTGAGGGTGGTCTTTTTTTATGTGGCTTTCCACTCTCTCCGCGCAAATGAGGGCACACCTCCTTTAAATGAATCCCTACTACATTAGTGTAATTAGTACATAGGCGCCTAACCCGAACGGATAGTAAGACGCGGTGCTAAAAAAAATATTCAAATATCTACTTTAGATCAGCTATTCTAATACAAGTCTTGCTGCCCGCTCCGTAACTTACACTTAATAATCTAAAAACGACAGGACTAAAAGGCTAAATATTAAGGTGGGGATGTGGGGGAAGCTACAAAAGGTGAGTATTTTTACAGTTATAAGTTAAACGTACTGTCTACACGACGAAACAATTTATAAAATCGAGTAATGTTTGAAAGTTTTTAACTTCTTAGCAACTCAGTAAAATATCAACATTTCTTCCTAATATGGCTAAATATGTCATTTCAACTCTGAACATATTCTCTGGGATCAATGAAAATATATCAACATAATGTGGCCTAATTAGATTTATAAGGTTCCTTTCAAACTGGAAAACAGAAAAGTAAGAAAATCGTTGAAGTCAGGGGGGAAAAAAGAAACGAAATTAACAAAGTGGGGGAAAATGTAATAAATTGTTTGGGAATTCGCACTGTAACGTAAAGTCAGAGAATTTTCAAGATCAGATAGAATTTAGAGAAAAATAAAGGCATTTGTCAAGTAAAGAGAAAATTAAGATAGACCGGAGATTCCAAGAAAAGGTTGCCTTCTTATTAGATAAAATCACCCGGTTTCCAAAGTCAGGGAAAGTTGGATCAGCAATCTGGAAAAATGCAAAATTAAGATAGAGTGCCCGCTTCGTTGGCCACATGGCCAGTCAATAAAGGAGAGATCGGGGCATGAATCCCGGCCGAGTGTACTGAGGTTTTTTCTTAAATGATCTTCCACGCTATACGCAAATGTGGGTACACTTCATTTAAATCCAACCTTCCACATCCCCAGCACATTAATGGAATTAGTACATAAGCATATAACCCGAACAGGTAGAGTGGGGTGTGGTGCTAAAAAAAGAAAAAGCAAGTAAAGGAATCTGTAACTTAAGGGAAAATTAAGGGAATTCGCAAGGTTTGGAACAGGGAATTAATTGACTAGATCAAGAAAATTCCGGGAAAAGTCGGGAAATTACTGCCCAGAAAAAAAATAGGGCATGCTATTAAATTAATTGAAATTTTGCAATATTTTGTAAAGAGTAAAATAAATAGCACATTTAAATATACATTTGCAAAATAAAAATTAAAAAAAACTTAATCAAGAGTCACACGCCAACGAAGTAAAGGAAACGTTTTTGGGGACTTCATTTTTGATTAATCTAAATAAATTAAGATGGTTACACACCTAATTTATAAACGCGAGGTAAAGATGTGTATATTATCTAGAAACTCACTAATTTATAACTTCTGAGAGTGTAAGACATTTTCAAAACTGCCCCTTCCACGCCACGCCCACCTCAGTAGTACGTACTCGCCGATCTACTGATGTTCACTTGCTTGAGGTTTTTTTTTGCTACCGCGTCTCACTACACGTTCTTGCTGTACGGTGTACGCGTATGTAAGTTATATTATATTAATTACGCTAGTGTGGTAGAGATGAGGAAGATGTAATTTAGAGGAAATGTACCCGCAACCGTGGAGAGGAGATTAAAATACTAAGTCATTTATAGAAAAAAATGCCCTTGGTACACCCAGTTGGGATTCGAAGCTTGACCTAACCGTCACTGGCAAAACAGAGTAAATGAACTTGACATTTAGACCGCGTGCCCACCGACTATGTAGGGGAAAATGTTAAATCTCGACAGATTACTTAATGTGGTTCCACTATGGGGTGACTTACACTATAGGCCTATGGTTCAACCCGTCAAAGTAAGACTGCTACCTTCCAAGGTAAATTTTTGACATCCATTACTGTTTCCAACCTGTGGACTGGGTTCGTTTTTTATTCAAGTCATATTTTTCACTACTATTTTTCAATGCTAGGCCTCTCGTAGCTTCATATGCCTTATAATCTATGTAAGACAGGCACAACATCCAGTCCCCGGCCGTTAATTTATCAATGTGAAAGGGTAAACCCGTATTTTCATAAACGATAAATTTTCGGTCATGCCGAGGATCGAACCCGGAACCCTTAGGTCAGTGGGCAGACACGCTACCGACTGAGCTAAGTTGGTCTTATAAAACACCAAAATTAAGCTATTTATTTTGTGTGAAAGGGCCCTCCTCTCCAAAATTACACTCCCCCGGTCTCTCGGATTCTCTGATCCGCCCTGACTGCACCCCTACTAATTCATGACAAATTTTCCCTAAGTAAAACTTGGTACAATCAACAGAGAAGAAAGTTAGACCGATAAAAAATATTACTGCTAGAGAAAACAGCTGACTTGTGTTGGTATTTCATTTAAACTTTGACTATTTTCACACTTTTGCATGAAAAGAATGTTACGTCTCTTCGCCACTATCTGGTGTTTTACAACATAACTCCGTTACTAAAAAAATTCGCCGTCTATTAGCCACTTAACCAATACCCGATCCTAGGGTTGAAGAACTTTTAAAGAATGTAAGATAATAATTACGCTAGATTGGCTTGGATTGATAAAAGGTCAATATAATTGGTGACCCGCTTCGGTGGCCGCATGGTATAAGGCTCTACTCACGCAATAGACTAGACTGCCGAAGACAGGGAGATCTAGGCTCGATACCGGTTGGGTGCACTGGGGGTGGTTTTTCCTAAATGGGTTTCCAATATCCCTCCACGCAAATACGGGTGCACTTCCTCTTAATTAAACCTTCCTAATCCATAACACATAGGCGTATAACCCTATTGGGTAGTAAGACGCGGTGGTAAGAAAAGAAAAAAGATAATTAGCTTCCAGGACGTGACAAATGTCAAATTTTGTGGAATTTTATGACACTTCTTTTACCAGCCACTGTTCGTACATCTACTCATATATTGTATTTTTGAAATGTTTTATGATGTAAAAATACCTCTAAACTGTTTTGATTTTGAATGTACAGCCATGGAAGAATAAATGAAATGACCTTTATTTGTTTCTGGCTTTTAACAGTATTTGATTTTTCTCAAAAGCCATTACTATTTTTTTTACAATGATGTTTAGTTTCACAAATATCTTTTTCTCAACTTCAACACGATAATAATATAGTTGCTTTATTTTCAAAAATGATTAAAATAAATTAATGAACTTGAGTCAAAGAACGTCAATCTAAAATAAAACTACAGCTGGAAGTGTTTGCTGCTAGTTCACTAATTTTACATCGTTCCAAAATATTTATTTTGGGTTATACAATATATATATATATATATTTTTTTTTAAGTTACACTTAATTCAACTTGTGATATTTTGGTTCCCAATTTAAAAAGCTTGCATTAACAGGACTTGTCATTAAAATCGGTTCTATTACTATTTTTTTTCCAATGACATTATCTGGAAATGTCTTTTAAAATGAGTTCATCTAGTCATTTCTAGCGCACATAAACTATTTTTGAAGAATATGGATTACTATGGTGTATTCGGAACCTTAATCATTGGCCTATATAATAAAGCATAAATAAATACAACATATCAATGGTTAATTATGGTTGCATTTGAATTTCTTCTCACCTAAACTTATTTTAGCCATGGAAAAAGCTACGTGGAGGGGGCGGGGGGAAACTCAACAAACCTACTATAACACGTGCAAAATTTTTGTAAAATTAGATTAGTTAGATTTGGAGGGATAATGCTCTTCTTAACTAACGCTTCGCTTATCTGTGTTGCTTTAATTTTATTTATTATGACCAGAGCCCTGCTTTTATGGTGAATAAAAAAGCCCAATTCGTTTTTAAGTTTCCCAAAAGCGGTGAATAAGCGGTGAATTACAAAAATCCTATTTTTGCGACGAAATTATCGAATTAAGACAAAAGCGTTAAAAAAGTGGTTTTTACCAAACTTTCGTGATTAAGGTGACTTTGTTGGGTTAAAACTAGACTTCCAGGACAATGTTTGAAACAGGTAAACTAAACATATTGAAGTGAAAACCAAAAATTACATTTTGTTTGGACAAAACGGTAAAAAACACTAGTCCGCAAAAAAATGTGCTGTCAACTTATTAAAAAAGTAAGATTTAGCGGCAGCTGGTCCGGGAAAAGTATGTACAAGTCACAAAGACAAAATATTACACAAAAATCATCTTGTTACTTCACAAAAACTGTGACTATATTTTTAAATCTCAATTTAGGCTAGAAAAATACAAAATAACTACTCAACATCACCAAACATGCCGAATGCCTAAAATCGCGACTAAATCGCGATTATCGCGGACATCGTTTAAAATCGCGAATTATCGCGACAATTTTGAGCATATATTTGCAATCAAGGTAACCTGAAATGTGAACATCTGAAAGAAAAAATGCCATATCTAACATTCGCGAATTATCGCGATCTCCACAAACGCGGGGCTCTGATTATGACCTTGATCACTGGATTAAACAATCTCCGTTTTCATTTATTAAAGGGTCACTCTTAAAGTATTGGAATGGATAGGAACGCCAGTATATTTACACACGTGTATAATTTGGGGGTGGAGAGGACGGGGATGCAATAAATAATGTATTATTTTAATATATACGTTTAATTTGATTTTCTCCAAATAGTAACCTCAACATTTTGAATTTTTGTCTTGATCATCTTGGAATTTGATAACTTTTTCTCTTCATTTAAAAAATGTTCTCATAAAATTCCATTAGATTATGCTCATGGAAAATATTCAATAACTGTTGAGATTACTATATGAAGAAAATTCTAATAAATGTATATAATGAATAACTTTTATATTTATTTTGGGCTTTTTTTTTTGGCTATAAAACTGCAAAAATACTCGTCTCAACTCGCTCTCCCTTCCGCCCCACCTTAAAAACTTGGACCTTACCGGGCATTGAACAAAGTCTCTTGTGAACGGAACGATCTCGAAAATCCAATTGTAAATGTTGGTTAAATGCAAGCCGCCAACGTTTCTGGATGTTTAGTCTTGACGCAAGATCATTCTTATTTTGTGAACATCTTCGTTCTCTAATTAAAATGAAGTATTTGTCCAAATCTCAGTGGGGTATAGTTTACATGGTCAGCAGGACCTGGTGGAGGTCCAAAGCGCTAATAACCCCATTTAAGTTTATTCACTATTCTTATAGATAAAATAATTTATAATGGTAATTTTATTTCTGTCTTGTTGTTGGTCACCTTGTGTTTATGACAAGGCAGCAAATAGGCTTACCCATACCGGTGCTAAGATATTAGACTCGCATAGGAAAACATCACCGTTAAAAGTGAGGTCGTAATTCAAATCCTGGTTGGATATATTGGTGGTGTTTTCCCACATGCAATTACCAGTATATATTTCCCCATTCTCTCCCATGTTGATGCAAGTGTACTTCCTCTAAAACTCTCTTCCTCTTAGAGTAAGCCATTAATCCATAACCCGTTAATTTAAATGCACTAATTAAAAGGAAATTCTGTGCAAATTATATTTGATTTAATTTAATTACGCTATGTTTTAACTTCAAATGTGGCTTTTGCTTATTTCTAGTTTCGTTTCTGAATTAAAATAACCCAGGGAAAAGAAATGGAATGGTACATTTTATGGAATAAGGGTGTAGAAGAGGCCACATTATAAAGTATAGACTTACGACACTTGACATATGTTTATGAATATACTATATAGTAATAAAAAAGGTCAACGTTCAAGATGGTCCAATGATCAACTTGTGGGGGCCAACGCTGTTGGATCGCCAATAAAGATATTTGATTGCACATAATATTAATTCTAAGGGTCCGCTGTAAAGTTTACATGATCCCAAGGAATTTTCTTAATATGCCATGTCTGAGTATGGTTTTTGTTTATTAACTGAGAGGAAGTATTTTACTTTATTGAGTAGTAAATGCAAGGATCGTTCGTAGTAGGCCCTACTCATTTTGTACTCGACTATGGCGAACTCTAGAACATGCAAAGACAATCAACATTTTTTTATGACAACCATCTACACTGTAGTTCTGAATCTTTTTTATTACAACCCTCTATTTTCTCTCTCTTCCTTAGAACATTATTTTTATAGATAAAAATCGTTGAAACTTCCACAGGAATTTGAAAAAAATAAAATAAAAAGAGACGAGATCTTATCGGGGGATGAAGAGGAATAATGTTGGGGGATGCTGTGCTTGGGTTTCTCTTCTGAGTGTCTAGAGGTTAAGGGGTAGCTTGGAGTCGTTGGACCTTATTGTTAACTTCAACCCTTGGTCGCGCTGGGACCACCCCATTGGTCCCATCGCCCTGGCGCCAACGATACGATTGGTGACGCCGGTCTGTCTCGAGCTCTCCCATTGGCTCGCTCGGCGGGCTGTTAACGGGTAGCCATCTCTCTTTGGTCGAATATCCACCAATCGTTGCCTTCGATAACCAAGCCACACTCAACTTGATAGCCTTAAAGCTTTTTTTTTTAACTGCTCTTCTTTCTGGAAGAATGTTCAGCTTGCGCGGGGGTTGCGTCCCAAGCTTACAAAATAATCACCCGCGCATCTTGTAGTGATAGTACCAGTTTGTGCGACCTGACTATATTCATCCCCACTTCGGGAGGGAGATATTGTTAGAGGATTTAGAGTGGTGGGGGGTGGGCATAATTCGTCAGGGAAAGAGAGGGAGGTCATCGTCGAAGCTAGGAAGGGAGGGTTGCGATAATGTTGTATTTGATGTAATTGTTAGAAACGCAAGGGAGACTGAGTCTTTTTTCCCCTTCCCCCTTTCTCCCTACCCTTCCACTATGGGTTCAACCCCTAAGAGGTGTTCATTTGCGATGCTGCTCGCGAGGGGTATGGTTCTGGACGACGTGCTCTTGGTGAGGACGCTGGCAGGCGGCATGCGGCGCGTCAAGAGGTAAGCCACATCTCTTGCTTTACTCGCTCGAACTGATTTCAATTGAGCTAGCTCTCTGTCTAGAGAGTATTTATAACACTTGATTCACGTTGTAGTTTTGTTTTACTATGCGAAGATGTTGTTGGGAACTTGTTGCAAAGTAGGACCCTGTGGTATACCGGTCATAAGGGCTGGATTATAACAGGTATGATGGCCGAGGATGTGTAAATATGCTGATAAAACCCTGCTGTATATATTTTCTTACAAACTTGGTATGATTCAATTGTTTAAGTGACATTTATAATTTCGAAGACTAGCAAACGTGTTCATTTTCTTTCTTTGAATGTATAGTAGCTCTACAGCTTGACAAGCTGGTATCCGATTTCACAAAGGTTAGTCTTTTTATTGACGCAAAAGCTAGTTTCGAGTACGAGTTTACGAAAATGATCACTCCCTTCTTTATTATTTTTTATTTCGTTCAATAATTATAATTTCATCCGAGCAAGGTGCATTGTCTTAGTGCAATTCGGCATTTTTTCTACGAGACCGCTTATACCAATTTGTTTCTTTAGGCAATAAAATAGCGAGGGAATGAGAAGACAAACTGAAACTTCACCTTTGGTCGAATTTTTCTTTTTGTTTCGTAACCCGCTTTGGTGGGCACACGGGACGAAATGTTAAGCACATTTAGTTTGGTTTGTTGGCGATTGGGAGGCTGGGTTCGAATCTTGGCCTGGTGTACTGAGGGTTCCACCCCCTCACAATCTCCCTCTATTTGCAAATGTGGCTACATTTATTATAAGCTATACCTTACTCATACCTTATCCTGTTACTGTAATTAAAATGCCTAGAGCCCAGACGGATAGAAAGGCGTGGTTTGGGGGTGGTGGGGAGGTTAAGGGTGTGTTTTGGGGGAGGGGATATTGTAGTAATTTTCATTTGCCAACTTATATTTTTGCGTTAACTCTAATGTCGGTGTTTCAGGTAGAAGAAAAACTGGTGCACTTTTCAAATACTGCATACAAATTTTATTGGTAACACTAGAACTCCCTAGTTCCCCTTTTTACTCATATCTTGATCACTCTTGTATGAGAGGTATCCCTGTGATTTTCAACGTATCGAGGCGTACACAATCTAAGGCGTCAGTCTCGCAATATACTGATGAAGTTACGGTTTGAATCTTGGCCGTTGTCAAGTTAGTTTTTCTATCCTCCAAGCTAATGCGGATGCACTTCCTCTAAAACAACCCTCCGCATCCTCCATAGGTTAAGCCGTTAATAGCCATGGTGCTAGACGTAATAGTAAAAAAACCTCCAGTGTGAACACGTCATTTAGGGCAATTTAGGGTACAAGTGTCTCACAGGCCAGTCCAATCGGAGGGTCTTAAAACAACGACAAAATGATGTATCGTTGATTAAAAATGCACAAAAACGATTAATATAGAAGGAGTTTTTTCAATAATTTTGGTTGTACAAAGCTAGACTGATTGTTAAAGGCGGTTGGTGTGAAAAATGACAATATAAAAGGTAAACTTTCCATAACTTTTTAAAAAAGCCTTTGGAGAGTAAATAGGTTAATTCTTTGCATTATGAGCGAAGGGTGATCTTGGGAAATGTATTGTCACAGTAAGCCACTACTCCTGGGTTCGATTCTCGCGGCCAGGGTGCATCCATAAATTATTTATTAAACCATGGCATAGGTCAAAACTGTATAAATTCATTAAATATTCATAGAATCACACAAGTCCCTAATTCTAATTTTTTCCTAGAAACCGCCTATAACTATGTTAATTTTAATTGTTGATGTATTTTCAATATTTCGAACTTTATAAGAAGGAAGTAGCCATCGCATATATTATTTCTTATTGACACAATCCCAGCAACTAACCCTTTTCAGAACTTTCCTAAATAAATGGAACACAGCATGTTTTTATTACCATACATTTTTTTATAAAGTGAGTTAAATCACCGATAGTGATTAATATGTGTTAGCGCATCAGAATTTTTGGAAAAAAGGAATTTGATCCTTGACACCCGGCCGGCGCACTAGGCTTCTCCCACATTTTGATTTCATATCCTCTCTCCAGGCTGATATATGTTTTTAACTCTTTCTTATCACCTTGTTGCTCTTTGTTAGAAAGCACAGATCGTCCATAACCAATACTTAGTGGTCAAAGAGCTTCTGAATATACAAATATATTTTGAAGAACTTTCTGCATGGTGAGATTATTTCCTATACAAAGTAATCATACTGATTAGCAAACGAGAAAAAAATATTCTTTAGTATCAGAATAAAAAAACCTATCTAATAAAAATTATAACTCTTTGAGCTATGGTGTAATACTAATTTCGTCATCTTTTCAAACGCTCTGTGTAAACATTGCTGATGCTATTTCTTGTTGTTATGCTGTATTTTCCTCGAGGGCAAAATTTAAAAAATATAAATAACTGTACAAATCTTTATTAGAGTTAAAAAAAAAGAGATCAAGATTTGGCAAGAACAATTAAACTTATCTAAATTTTAATCAGATTTATGTGTAATTTGTGATGCTAATTTACATTCGAATACAGGTCTATGTAAACTATATTAAATAGTTTGGTTGAACTTCTTTTTTAAGCTGCACTTGATAAGGTAGCCTGATTATTTTTTTAAACTTTGCGAAGTTTTAAACATTACATTAAACGATCACGGTCTGCCTGCAAAACGGGGAGATCAAACTGCTAAACTCTTAGTAAAGTTTACTATAGTCTCCTTTGACGAGGTAGTTTGAGATTTGTTGCTTAGTCACGCCGGGCTGCCTTCCCAGAATGTTTGAACTATAACAGAATTTAATGAAGACAACTTATTTTAGTGTATAAAGAACGGCAATAGAGAGCTTAGTGCGGGTTTTGTCTTAGTTTCCATCCCATTTTTCAATTTGCGGGGAAAATAGGGTGAAGAGTGTTGTGGCTTTAAGGGTTTGATGGTTAAACCTTTTTGAGTAAACCCCCATATCTTGTTAAATCATCACGCCAACTCTTTTCCCTATTTGACTGGAAAATATATATTTGTACATTTTGTCTGCAAGAACATGTGTTTAAACCCGTTTTGATGGCCGCATGGCCTAAGGCGTCACTTTTGCAATAGACTAAACTGCCAAGGAATGGAAGATCTGGGCTCGATCCCGGTTGGGTGTATTTAGGGTGGCTTTCCATAAAGGGTTTTCTACTCTCCCTCCTCGAAAATGAGGATGCACTTCCTCTAAAATTCAACCTACCTCATGCCTATCACAGAGTAACTAGTAAATATATGTACAACCTAGACGGGTAGTAAGACGTAGTGCTAAAGAAAGTATCCAACAAGTTTTTGGCACCCTGGGTGCATTCATTATTGCTGCGTTGTTTGTGCCTCGCGTCAAGCGTTATTTACTGCTCATCTAGTGTCAGCCTTAGAGTGTTAAATGGGTGTAGACTATAGTAAGTATATTTTCTCTTTGTTTAATGCTTATTTTTATAAACTGAACTTTTTCTTTCCTCGACCATTTAAGTTGTTCGCATAGATAGTGTGGATTACCCTGACCAAATAGGCCGGGATTGTATCTCCGACAGTTTTGTCTTGGATTTATTTTAAATTCACTAGTCATTGTGTGCTTACAGATTTGATGATTTAAGTTACACCAACATATTCTTTCTATAATATCCTTTTATGGTGTTTTATTTGTTTTATTCCTAAATATTTATTGAAATAAATTATTTCTTATTTTTAAAATAAAAAGGTATTATTAGGAAGATGACGCTCTTTTTATTATTAGAGCTTCGTGCCGTAACCGACTATCAACAAGTTAAGTCTCAACTAATTTAACTAAGGTAAAATTATGAGAAGTATGATTTTGAAGAAAGTTAACCAGTTTTCTTCTGGATATTTTCCGTGTCAGACTCTAGTTAATTAATCCAGGCGCCAAGGGAAAGTGATATTTATATGTGTAAGACAAGTTAACATCAGTATTTTGCAGGACTTTTCATTACTACAATTTTGTGAGGCTTATATTTGAGCTGTTGGTACATATAATTGTCAAAATTACAGTAATTCTCTTTTTTCCGGCTAGGTTTTCATTTAAGATTTGCTTAATGCATATATTATCAACCTGCTTAAATTTTCAAATTAAAAGGCTAGTGATGGTCGGACACGTGACCAATTTACATGTGTGTACCTTTTGTATCGTCACATAAACTTGGTTGAACGGGGCATATGTACGTCGAAAGGTCATGCGCCGGAGCAACCTTTTGAAACATGGCCGCCCCTTTGCCCGCGGTTAGGCCCACCCGCCCCCCTTTTTTTCTTGACTGTTATCGATGTTGGCCACTTGAACCACAAAGTCAAAGGCTAAACAATCAGTGTTCGGTGCGCCATTTTACTCTACAAGACGTCTTGTTTTTAACGGTTTTTAGCTATTCTCTTTTAACTTCGACTAAGGATTTTAATCAACTTTACACTAAAGTGCCTTCAATTTAATCTACACTTTTTACGAAGATCTCTGTATTTTATATTTTTAAATTGTATTGTTGTGCCTAAAATAGCGATACAGTAAGGAGTGATGTTTTTATACTTTCGTGGTTTTTTGAATACTTTATAAAACAATCGCGGGGCGATTCAATACAAATTTATAACGTTTTCACCTAACGTAAGGCTTATCTGTTATTCATTGAGCACATTTTAATGAAAGTTATCATTCTTGAATCTTTATATTAAGTGTTGGGGATATTTTAAATGTTGATAAAAATAGCCCATTGTTTTCCGCTAGCCTGCATCTGGCAAAAAATATATTCACTCGTTGAAGAAGGGAATAAGCACTACGAAACCAGAAACTATCTCAACGTCGATCAACCGTTGAACGTTTGAGTGGAGGCGTTAATTATTTCTGAAATTAGGACTTTGCGAAACCTCATTTTGAGAATAATTTGTAAACCTTTACGTGGATCTAAGTGCGGTCAACCATGGAATGCTCTTCCACTGGCTGCTGTGCCCTGTTCTTATCTTATTGTTGCGTCCATCGCAAGAGGCATAGACGCCGTCGCGCCTATTCACTGGTGAGAAGGTCCACCATTTGGATTGGATTGTTGTGTGACATTCGTTAGACTTTGATGTAAAAAAATGCATATTCCCATTTTACTTTTCATAAAGCAACTATTATATTTCCTATTTAAAATGTGGTGGGTCTATATTCATGCATATTGCATAAATAATGAATAGTGCATAACACATAATGAGCTAAGATACAAACACATTACTTTTAATGATAACGTTTACAATCAATACATGATGAATAGTGCACAATACATAAAGTTGATTTAACTAACTTTTTATGCATTATGCACGGAGTAGAGCGTAGATAATACTTCAACTTTAGACGTATCAGCCAATAAGAATGCGAGAAGAGACTTTAGCTAGCCAATTAAAACATGTTTGAAAATAAAGGGGAAATACTACATTTTTTGATTCTGTCATTGAAAAATATATCTAGCCTAATATTTCATACGGAATGCTTCGTAGTTCCACCGGAAGTCCCGAGTCCGGATCCTGCCTGGCTTAATATATACCTTGATCGTACTCGAATGGGGGAGTGATATGTAGATCAATCTAATGTGTTAGTTGTGTTACTATTGTGCGCTGCCTACCTTCAGTAAATAATCTCGCAATGAAGATATAACAGCAGCTCGCACAATTCATGAAGTAAGAAAAAATAGCTCTTGGGAAAACCAAGACTAAGGGTTTGGCCAGACTGACAAGCGAGCGAGCGAATGAGCAACTGGGTGGCCAAACTGGCGAGCGAGCGAGTGATTAGAGCAGATGGCTCATGATAGTTGTAGACGAGGAGGCAAAGGTTCGAATCTTGGCTCATTGAACTGAGGGTGTTTTTTGACAAGTGATTTATTGTTGTGGTTTTCCCATCTTCTATCCGCGCTAATGGTGATATTTATTTGTAAAGGCCTACTTTTACTAGAATTTTGAAGTATTTTAATGTATAACTTTTACATATATATATAGTTTATTGTCTTACCAATTAAATTAAGCCGTTAGTAACAAGTCTGCTAAAACTATCAATAGTAATAAAAAAAAGTCAAATATCATGTCCAATTGAGAAGTTTTCCTAGCACTCAATGAACCAACATACACTATATTGCCCAGCGCCTGTAAACTAGACTGTTCCGGGTCGAGCGCGCACGCTCGTAAAATAGAACCAGTTCTATCTTTCAAGCGCGCGCGCTCAGTCGCTCGCTCGCTCCAGTCTGTCCACCTCTCATTACAACCAATGTGTTCTATTTTTTGTTTTAGTCGTTTGCTCGTTCGCTCGCCCAGTCTGGCCGTACCTTAATACTCCCGATAGAGGAAATTTTCTAGAGATAGCTCGCTGGCCAAAAAAATTACATTTGTATACATTAATTAAAACTAAAGATTGATATTACTTGCACCGTTAGACGGGGGGACAAAGGCACCAGTCTCGTTTTGTCTGGTTTGCAGGTTACTGGATATTTGGGGTGAACTTCAAATTCCCCTTTCCTCATCTTTACTTCATTAGTGTAATGGATAGCCCAGACGGGTAGTAAGATGTGGAACACCTTCAGATGATTTGATGGATATTTGGGACCGATTCGTCATAGAGATGAAATAATAAGTTACAAGACACAAAATCATATCAATTTTTTATAAAATGTTTTCTTAAAAAATAAAGTTTTTTCGAGTTTTTTCTCCTATGTTTATTACTTCGAATTGATCAATTGCATCACATACACACCTTATATCTCATCTCGATGCAGGTAAATGTTGGTTTATCCGGGTCTAATTTACCGTGTATTTGCAAATCACGGTTAAAAGATTACCTCATACTTTGAACTTAAGATGGGGTGCTAGTGAGCGTGAGTTTAGGGCAGTATTTTCGAAGTTTTTATAGCATAAACATTTATTTGGCCAAATAAGATCAAATATTTCTTCTATAGAAACATAGAGTTTAGTTTTCCGCACATGCTAATCTCAACAGTTCTTTAATATCTGTCAAGGGTGTCCTGGAATTTAGTGACAACTTTTTCTCTGCATTTAAAAAGTTTGTCACCAAATGCCGCTATGCTCATGAGAGATATTCAAGAACTCTTGAGATTAGCATGTGCAGAAAGCTAAACTCTATGTTTCTATAGAAGAAATATTTTATCTATTTTTGCCAAAAAATGTTTATGCTATAAAAACTGCAAAATTAATGCACTAAATTGGCGCTCACTAGCACCCCATCTTAAGACCGGCGATAGGTGCGTGCTGTTCCAACAATACCGTCACACCCTTACAGTTGCGCCGTGACTGGTTTGTTGCTTCACACGGGTGCTCTGCGGGAGAGTCCCCCCTGCCCCTGCAGCCATTTAGGACCGATATGTAGCGACGTACTCATTATTAGTTTTATTTCCCCCCAAGTCTCACCATCCTTTCGGGTCAAACGCATGTATATTAATTACGCTATTGGGGTAGGAAGGATAAGGAAGGTAAAATTTAAACGAAATAAGGGAAACTACTTAGGAAAAAACACCCGACCCCGATCTCCACGTCATCGAGAGTTCAGTCTATTGCGGGAGACCCGCCTCGGTGGCGTAGTTAGCTAACGCGCTAATTTCGTGTTGAGCTAGGCTGCCGAGGACGGGGAGATTGAGGTTAGAATCTCGGTCGGGTGAGCTGGGGGTGGTTTTTCATAAATGTTTTTCCACTCTCCCTCCATGCAAATGCGGGTTCGCTTCCTATAAATTCAACCTTCCCAATTCCTAACCCATTAGCTTAATTAATACCTAAGCGTAAAAACCGAACGGGTAGTAAGACGCGATGCTAATTTTTTTTTTTGCGAGAGTGAGTAGACCAGGGCTCGCATACTCACGGCCCGTGGGCCCAACCGGCCCTTGAGATAACTTATATCTGACCCGGCCCCCTTGTCTGCAACACTTTTATATTACTATCCGGCCTGCAGTCACATACGCACACATAAAATAATAGTTTAGTTTTAGTTTGTTCATAATTGTGAATAACAAAAAACACTTAGAATTATTCTAATTTATTTCTTATTTTCATAACTTTAAATACTTGACTGTGGGAATATAATTAAAAATGCATATTGTTTCACGCATTTCACTAATCCACTTCTGGAAATATATACATTTTAAAATATTTAAAACAAATAAATTAATATTTTATATAGTAGGTATTCCATCATGGCTAGTAAAGACTTACATCGGTGGACACGCAGATTAAACCTTAGGATCTTCTCGTATAATGGATTAATTAGCCAAGCTATTATATTTGTTAACTGTGGTTATAGCCGCATCTAAATATTGTATTCTCTAAATTGAAAAATGACACCTGGACACGGGAATCAAACCAGGGACCTTTGACTTAGTACGCCAATTCTCTAACCACTGAACTATCCATGAGTCGTCCCGTTCCCAGTTTAATTCTTCACTCATATTTTAAGGCAGATTCTGTGATGGACGTGCGGAAATCTTCAGATACATATATGTGATCAATTAAGATCACGAGCTATCGGGTATAGTTTTCTTGTGTAGGGGAGGTCAGGGCTCGAATTTAAGTCTCATGTGCAATCAGGATTTTTTTTCCTATTTGGTTTATCACATTCCCGTCATTCTAATGTGGTTACATCTCCTCTCATTTACGTCTTTCTCATCCCTCATCAACCTGCGCAGCGGTGGCTCTGGTTATGCTAGGCTGCAGTCGGGTCATTTGCGAGGCCCTTCATAACTTAACCTTAAATTACTCTAATTGTAAGATGAAAATAATAAAGTAACCATGTGACCTCAAAACTTGCAGCATACCTAACGTTAATAAGTGATGTGGGGAAAGTAATATAATTTTTACAATTATTTTTGGGGAAAAAAAATAGAAATAAAGAAACTTTTACTTTTATATCACTTAATAAAATACTCTGTAAAAGAATGGTTGTATAAGTATATATTGAATTTACATAAACATAATATATGGGATGAATTAATACAATATCTGTAGCAACTTAATTTTAGAGTATTTTTGAAAATATAAGATTGTTGGTTGTAAATAAACTTTTTTGCTTACTCAAGCTTTGATGTTCATTTTCGATTGATGAAATTGAAAGATAGCCTTTCTTATGAAATTTTTCCTCAAATAAAAATTAAATATTTTAGGTAATTAGAATTTAAAGTGTGAAAAGCTATGTTTATATTATACACACACATCCATGCGTGCCAGATGAGAAAATACCATATTCTAGCTCTTGGAAGCATAACATTTCTATGACAAAAAACAGATTTGTTTCCTTTACGATCACAATGGTTCGTTGCTCTTTGAGTAACGAAAAAAAAACTCCTATGAATCAACTAAGTAAGCTATCATAAACTTTTTTGATTCCTAGGGGGTTTTTCCTTCAAATAATCGTAACAGTTATCAGGTAGATAATATTTTGTTTTCATCGATTTCATCTTGCGCTGTAAACTTCATTGTTCAATCACGGCCCCTGGAGGTGCGCTGCAAAAACAAAATTATAAACTATAAAACATGTTTGTACAGCCAACACTCCCGAGTTTGTGAATCCGACCCTTCGATTAACTTTAGTTTGAGACCACTGTATAAAAACATGGTGTGATATTCTTACGAAAGGGCTTTTGGAAAACTTTTAGGAAATACAAACATATTTTTTTACGTTCAACGTAGATAACATTTCACTATAGAACTCCAGTAGTGCTATTTTAAAGATACTATTGATCATATCTATCGTGACAGCCGAATATCACGTGGACTGACGCATGAATACGTGAAAGGAGATTTAGTAGCTTTTCTTTCCCTTTTTATCGCGTCTTTCTAGCCGTTATGGCTAGTTATTAAAAAAAATAGAATTTAGATGAACTGTACCCGCATTCGTCTGCAAGGAACTTTGGAACCGCTTTAGGAAAACACAACCTTAATAGACCCATACCGGATTCGAAATCCAAGGTACCCTTGCAGCTTTGAATAGATCAACTTTATTATTTATGTTTGGAAGAGAAGACATAATATAGCTCTACACAAAGCTATACGCTTTGTTGACCACATGGACCAAGGCGTCACTCCCGCAATAGGCTGGACTGCTGAAGACGGGAGAGATCAGGGCTCGAATCCCGATCTGGTCTACTTAGGGTGGTTTTTATAAATGGGTTTCTACTCTTTCTTCACGCAAATGCCGGTACATTTCCTCTAAATTCAACCTTCCTCATACCTAATATATGAACGTAATTAGTACCTAAGCTTTTTTCCCGAACGGTTAAATAAAGGGTGGCCGCGAAATAAGGGGCAAATGTTTGATAAGGAATAAAAACTATACAAAATATTATTATTATCTTTATTACCAATAATAAATATTGTGAAATATTTTATAACATATTTGAAAGCATTCTGTTTAGTGATTTTCGACATCGTGGTCAACTTGGACACCTTTCAAGTCGATGCAAGCTTGAAGTCTTAGTTTGACATTTTCGCATGCCTTCCTGCAGAACTACACGGGAATTGAATTTAACTCCTCATTATAACTTGGCGCAGATGAGCCTCGTTTTGAATTGTATTCTTATACACTTAATTCTTTAAATACCCACAAAGAAAAAGATATGGCGGTGTTAGGTCGGGGGATCTTGAGGGCCAATCCACAGGACCCCGGCGTCCATTCCACATTTTAGGAAACCACTCATCCAGTCATTCACGTACTTTCAGTGCGTAATGGGGCGGAGCTCCGGCTTGCTGCCACCACAAGTCCTCAAAGTCATACCGTGCAAAAAAGAGGGGACCATCGTCGTTCCGCAGCAGTTCCAGGTACGTTTCTCCCGTGACATTCTGATCGACAGAGAAAGGTCCAATTATGCCCTGGTATGTCACTCCCGGAGTTTAGTAGTCGTGCTGAACGGTAATATTTGGGTTTTCACCTCGCCAGTAAACGCAGTTGTGTCTCTAAACAGACCCCAACACATGAAATTTGGTCTCGTCGGACCAAACGACGTGTTGTTCCAAGACAGGTTCGTCTTCCAGCATCTAGAGCCAGGTCTCAGCGAATTGAAGGTGCCGATCAAAATCATCTTCGTTTAGTGAGTGCAATAGCCTTGGTCTGCAAGGGCTCAGTTTCATGGCATGCATCATTTTTTGAATACTGGTTCGCTTGATACCTAGCGTGGCAGATAGTCGATGTTGCGACTTAGATTTGTAAGGAGAACGTGCTAATTCCTCAGCCACACGCTCTTGATTCTGTTGTGTACTAACTGACCTGAGGCGACCTCGCTTCTTCGGATAACAAACACTTCCAGTTTCATCGAATAACTTGTTTATACGAATAATTGTATGCACACGGTCTTGGAGGTCCGTATAGCTCCGTCATTTCGTGCCTAACCTCGGACGCATTTCTTGACACAGAATACAATCGAATACATTTCACTCGTTTCTCCACAGACAATCTTGATTCCGCCATTTTCTATAGTAATGCCTACAGCGTCAACAGCGGAAACAAGCCAAACGACACACAAAACAAAAGACAAATGCCCGCGCAAAATTCAAACGAGCTTAAATACACTTGCATATTATACTTCAACACATTTGCCCATTACTTCGCGGCCACCTGTAGGCCTATATAAAGCTAAAAAGTGAAGTTTATAAGCTCTATGGGTCAATACTAAAAGTCCTACTAATCACAGCGTGTGACTCGACCTGACTATTTGTACTTTACACCCGAGAGATACTCGATGGTAATAAATGTCCCTTTGATAACATGTTTTTCTGTTTAATGGGGGCTGTTCTCGTTTCCTGTTCAAAGGACAATGTGTTTTTTTTTAGCACTACGTCTTACTATCCGTTCAAGTTATACGCCTATATACTAATTACCCTATTGATTTGGGAATATGAAGGGTTTAATCGAAATGAAGTGCACCCACATTTGCTTTGGAAAAGAATGAAAAGTCATTTAGGAAAACCACCCATAGTGCACCCGACCGGGTTCGAACCTTGATCTCCCCGTCTCCGGCAGTCTAGTTCAACACGAGAGTAGCGCGTTAGACCACGCGGCCACCGAAGCGGGTAATTTATTTTTAATGCTAGAAGCTCAACATAAGAAGTATTATTCTACCTGCTCCGTGACTGACTACCCTTCCGGTCTAATCGCATATTTGCACTAATGAGCTGAGGTTATAATTTAGAAGAAATGTATCCACATTCGTGTTTTCTCGTCTCCGTCAAGCTAGACCAGACGAGAATAACGCCTCATTTCCCGTAGTTTGGGGTATATTAACGACATAATCTTAAATGATGAGCTCGAGGAAAATTGCTTTAAAAATACACCTCCCTTTCAGTGACGTTTGAGTGCAATGCGAATCTAATGCCTTAGACCGCTTGGCCACTGGTGCGGGTGTTAGGTCTTCAATGACGCAAACTAATCAAAACAATGTACTTTGCGCGATAGCTCCGCGAAACAGTACACTAGCAGCATACAATAGCAGCGGTGGAGGTTGGAACTATTTCCGTCGATGGAAGCGGGATTGGGTCATCCGGCGGACTTCGTCTTCATCACCGGACGTTATTCTTTTGATCTGCTTCATTTGTTTAGAGGCAGATGGATAGACACCATGTTGAAATAATGACCTGTTAGGAAATAGATCAGCCTGCATAAATGAATCATATAAAGGCTGCTTTGAGGAGACTTTCCACTTTGTGATTTCCCGCGCTCCTTTCAGGTGAATGCTACATAAATAATTAATATTCACAGTTGAGCTTTATGGTTTAGTCGCAAGGGATTTTTATCTACACAATACCTAGTATTAGCCACAGCTTATTTCAGTTTTTACTCAATAATTTTATATTGATTATTAACATTTCTAATGAATTTAATGAAAAACAAATTTGTTTAAAAAAAGATTAAGAAACCAGTGTGATGTTTTATATTATCTTTAAAAAAATCATCTGTTAGGGCTTGGCCACAAATGATTGGGATCGGCAAAATGGCTTATCGACCCGACCTTAACATTTCTATGACTGATAATAAACCAAAATACCATCTTATGAAGTTTAAATAACGCTCATATTGCACAACTTAATGATCATTTGCTACAAGTGGCTTAAGAACAACCACACCAGCCATTAATGTATTCTAACAAATCATAAATATGTTTTAATTCACCTTACATTTGAGGAATATGTAGTAAGAATGGAACAAAAACAAATGTGATATTATAGATCTTATTTGTCTAATGGGGGGGTTTAGTTGTGTTTTAGAATAGGCCTACTTAACACAAGCTTTAATTTGACACTAAAATGAACAAACATGGTTGGTAAATAATGACGGTAGGCCTATAGATATACTTCTTTTAAGTAATCATAACCCAAATCGGAGCAAACTTTTTAGCAGGAAACACATTTATTTTTCAAAATGGCGCCATAGGGTCATTTATGCATAGAAAAATATGATATATATTTTTTCTTATTTGTATATATGCCCAAGTGGGGAAAAAATAAAAATAAAATCTCAGATTAAAGAGTATTGGGCATTAGGAGATTTGACATGAAATGAGCCTGATATCAAAGTAAAAAATTACCTACAAAAATCAAATAAAAGATTTCAATTTAGAAAAAAAAAACTACCGCGAATCACGTTTAATAAGAGACTATTTAATCTCATTTGACTAAACCAAAGATTGAGGTGATTTTTATTTCTGCATAACTTTACAAACAGTATTACATTGAACTGATATGCGTTTTCAGTGTTTTGCTTCAGATTAATTTTTGATCAAATCAAAAGTGAAAATGGATACCATCTTCTAAAGTTCGACCTTATGGTGGGGATCTAGGAAACGCGAAAAAAGGCCGGTGTTTTTGCAGTTTTTATAGCAAAACATTATTTTGACCAAAATAAAATAATGTCTCCAGTAGAAACGTAGAGTTCAATTTTCTTCACAAGGTGATATCAACAGTTGTTGAATATTTGTCATGAGCATAGCGACATTAGATGAGAAACTTTTTAAATGAAGAGAAAAATTTGTCATTAAATTCCAGGACATCCTTGACGGATTTCCAAGATATGTTGATATCACCATGTGAAGAAAATTAAACTGAATATTTCTACTGGAAAATTGTTTTGATTTATTTTGAGCAAAAAATGTTTTGCTATAAAAATGGCAAAATCGCTGACCCTTTCTTGCGTCTCTTACATCCCCACCTTAAATTGGGATAAAAGGAAGCTTTTCGTAGTTTTTATAACTATTTGTTTTTACACATTGAATAAAATATCAGTCCAGTGGATACATTTAGGTTTTCCACACATAGTATTAGCAACAGTTGTTGAATATATAGCTTTAGTACCTGGAAAAACGGTGTTTTAAGTCAAAAATTGGTCTAAACTAGTTTTGGCTAGGATAACTACCATTTGGTAAAAGTAGTATAAGTCTGACTCAACCACTTATACCAAATGGTAGTTATTCTGGCCAAGGCGAATGTAGTTAATGATTAAACTCTTTTTTTTTCCAGGCACCAAAGATATTTGTCCCGGGCCTCCTGGAATTTGATACAAACTTTTACTCTTCATTTAAAAATTTCTCATCAAATTCCAATATATTCGAGACAGATATTCAAGAAATTAATGTTGATGGAAATTTCACTGAACTATTGAAGCGATTAATTATTTATTGTGTCCTAAAAAGGTTTTTGTTATAAAAACTGCAAACATACTGGCATTAACACACGCTTCCATCAATCCCACGTTAAACTAATGTTTTAGAACGAGTCCTTTTAGTCCCCCCC
>CABFWB010000479.1:11823-100159 GCA_902151455.1 Timema bartmani | reverse complement strand
AAAAAAAAGATTCCTTATGCAGCCATTTGAGAGTCAAATAACAGTTTCTTTCTTATTTCATCCAATTAAAACATGAAACCTGACCATGGAAATCAAACCAGGGACTCGTTCCCAAGAGTCATTTTTCAACTAACTGAAATATGATGATAGTGATGGCTGTATTCGTAATCCGAGATCATTCCTTCTTCATTTTTTTGTCTAAATCAAGTATACCACACAATACTTAAGTTTACGGTCCAATTTTCATAGGAAGGGCCTTCCTTAAATGACGGCTAAAAGAGTTACTAGAGCTACTGTCACAGATTCATACCTGAAGTAATGTAATCTGCAGCTGTCATTCTTGATTGATATTATTAATATATATAAAATAACAGTAGTAATATACCGATATGTAATTATATAAAAATTACATCTGATCAGGTATATGAACCCTGGCCTTCCAGCTTTACGTGCTTACTGCTCTACCGACTAAGGTATCCAGGATGTTTCTAGATTTAAAAAATTATTAATATCAATTTTGACCGCAAAAAAAACCTTAAATTTTCTGAAAGACCCATTCTATGAAAATTGGTCTCTAGAAATTAAAGTAATATATCAATGAATAACACTATTGCTGATTACTTCCCAATATTCCAGGATTTGCTGGAGTATCGTAAGAAACTGCGCACTCTACGAGTCAGGATGCTGGATGGGACACTGAAGACCTTGTTGGTGGATGACAGCCAGCCTGTGGCTAATCTCATGGTGGTCATCTGCACCAAGATAGGTAAGTTCACTTAACAGACAACACAGCGATACACAGATGACATGATTGCTTGCTTGCTTGTACAATCATCATTTCATCATAGAATGACCCTGTGCCATGGGCTGCAACCTAACATCTTTGTTCAGGGAGCTTAGATGCTAAGGATGCACAAAATAATTTTCATTCAATATATAAAAAATGATTTTACCTCGGAGCCAGATAATATTTATTTTTAGCTCAACATGCCTAATGTGACATTTGTATTTAATGCTTACTAACAATATTTTTAATTTACTAAAGTTAATTAACCTTATATTTCCTTTAGACGGATGCAAAAAATTTCAGTTGCTTTTGTTTTACAGCTACCGTAACTAGTCAACACGTAACTGAACACCATTAAATAACAATCAATCTAGGCTTCCTTATGGTAATATTAACCCTTAATAGATTTAAGAAAGAGAAACATATTTTTGGCGAAAAATAATGATAAAGGGGGCATTTAAATATCCATAAAATCATGCACAAAATACACTTTCATCAGACTAATGTTATTATTTGGAATCACCCCCATTTGCTTTTGTATCTTGGATAGTAATTGTTGGGCAAACTACTATTTTTTAAGTCAAACAGCGCTTTATGTGAGAGGTTTAGTAACTAAAATATAAGAGGTAACCAGACACACTGGCCCAGTTGAGAAATATGTTTTGTATTCTTATGGACAAGACTGTGGCTCACTTTTATATATTCAGATTAGCTTGAATATCTTGATGTTTTGTTGAGTAATTATTTATTGAAATTCATGCCATGAATTTATTATTTAAGAATTTTTTTATTCAATCTTAAAATATACATATTTTGAATTTATTTATATTCATACTATATATACTATTATAATAGTTGCATTAGAATTAGTCCTTTTAGTTTACCTTTTCTCATACCTTACCCATCACATGTTTGATAAAATATAGTTTAGTTTTTATTTGGAAAACTTAGTAAATTAATAAACAAAATTTGTTTATAATTTTATTTCCTTTAAAAATTTCGACGCGATGACATAATTTAATTTTACTGTACAGACCTCAAAACTGCAACCCAATCATAATTTTAATTTTGTTTCTCGATCCTAGTTATTTTAATTTTATTGGAATGAATGGGAAGGATAAGCTTATCTAGACAAAAATTATAGATCTAAAGTCGAAAACTATTTTTAAATTTTTTCCTATTTCCCGTTTCGTTTCTGTATGAAATTGATATTTCCCATTCTAAAATTTCCCAAAATAAAAATGCCATTCCCACTTAGGTCTACTGAATATATATTTATATAGGTAGTTGAATATTTTATCAAAATTTCTTTGCAACCATTATATTTCTATTATTTGTTATGAACTGCATGAATACTGTACAGGTGTTTTAGTGCTTTTGGCCCATGATTTGGAAAAAATGAACATTTAGACTGATTTAAAAACTGAGAATGATTAAAATTTATTCTTTCTGAACACCTTCTCTCAATATCTCTTCTTGATCTTGGCAAAATTTTTACAAAGTTGTATTTCGTTGTAGATTGGTTTGAGGTTTTGTTACTTTTACTTTTTTTTTTAAGGTATTACAAACCATGATGAGTACAGTCTGGTGCGAGAAAATCAAGAAGAGGAGCTAGAAAACAAACAAAACTTTGGCACACTTACCCTGAAGCGCAAAAAGGAGGAGAAGGAGAGGGATGCTAAGATGGATCAGCTTAGAAAGAAACTGAAGACAGACGATGAAGGTGAGTTGACCAGCAGTATGTCGGTATCTGCACCTTTATAGTTAGTTACCAAAAATACTGCATCACTTTTGTGTTTTAAAATTCACTTTTAAGTTTTGACTTTTATCTTGAATACATATCTAGTAAAGAGTAATAATATTTATTTCCCCACCAGTAAACTGGATTGACCCATCTAAGACACTTCGAGAGCAAGGTATTGACGAGAGTGAAACTGTACTGCTACGTCGCAAGTTTTTCTTCTCGGACCAGAACATTGACTCCCGTGATCCCGTACAGCTCAATTTACTGTACGTGCAAGCGCGCGATGCCATTCTCGATGGTACCCATCCTGTCACTCTCGACAAGGCCTGCGAGTTTGCCGGCATTCAGTGCCACATCCAATTTGGCGATCACAACGAGAACAAACATCGTACAGGGTTTCTGGAGTGAGTGTTTTGCATATCTAGTACGGTAATGAAACACAAATTTGAAAAAAAGGTGTGCAGAGTCCACTTTTTCAATTTTAAGCAAACCCAAATCCAATATAGAAAATACTCTTGAAGATGAATTGAATCTCAAAATTTTTTTGTTAATTTTTTTTTGTTTACAAATATTTTTTATAGTGTTATTCAAAACTTAGTACACTCAAATCATTTAGAAAACGTTTTACTACACAATTGTTTGTAACATCCCATTTTAAGCTGATGAAGTTAAATTAATTTAGGTTTTTTCATGAATATTAAATTTTTGACATATATAACAGCAAATAATGGTGATAATTAAACATAAATGAGTTGGAAGTCAAAGAAGTCAAGTATATGTTCTCGAAGCTTTACACACGCCTATTTTAAAACCTATTGGTGGTAACTTTTGCAAATTGTTCATTATTATAGCAGTAAAATATAATAACTTCTAATACTTAAATAACATCTTATAGATAAGTTTTTTTTATTTAAAAAGGGATTTTTGTTTTAGAAATATATCTTAAATTATGGCTGAAGGTATCCAATCATACTTCTCCCTACCAGCTTCCATGCATAAAACTTTAACTATTTCAAGTAAAACCTCTTTTTATTATTGAACTATTTCATCAAATTTTTTAAATCTCATATTTGAACTTAAAAAATACATTCTTTTGACAAGAACATATTCAGCATTATAGCATGAGGGTAACTTACTAAAAAATAGTAGACCCAGTTAGTATTTTTATGTCTGTACAAATAAATGTTTAAATGATCATCAGCCTTTATACTTTATTGTAGTTTTATTAAGAGAATAGTTTCACTATTGGAAATTTACACTTATATAATCAAAATCCACTTGTAGCCAAAGCTATTTCTGTCAACTTACATACAAATAACTGTATTCCTAAAACTAATAATCCTACAACCACTAACTTTCAGTGTTAAGAAAGAGAAAATATTGTTTCTTCATTAACACAAATTTATTCACTTTACTTCATAGAACAATAATAAAGGGGAAAAGGGGAGCGGGGTCCAATTTGAGCTCAAATTGGTTAGTGCTGCCATCTGTTAGACAGTAATGAAACCTTTCTAATGCATTTCAGGCTATGGTTAAAAGAGATCTCTGTAATATTTAAATTAATTAAAAAAGTATTGACTGAGGTCTTTGTGGGGTTTGAGGCATAAAAGTTGATATCCTGCAAAATTTGTGTAGTCTTACTTTCCTCCGTTTTTCCCTGTACCCTTTTATTGAATGTTAAAAAAATAATAATCTCCTGAGCTACATTAGTTTCAAGCTACTGGTAGCAGAGTAAGAAACATTTTTGACAGTCTAAGATTTTAATAAAACATTTTTCATGTGTCTTGCAACTTATTTATATCAATACCTATAAAATAATACTAGCACTTAAAAAAATATAATCAATGTTGACTCTGCCAAAAATATGTTCACATTTTCGGTTCGGTCCTAACAGAATCGTACTTTACTTGCTATTGTTGGACAGAGTTGTGGTAAATAGTTTGATCACCATAGGAATAATCTGCGCTTGGGGCTGTGTATGCTAAGGTGTTGGACTCGCAATACACAAAGTTACCATTAATGAGGAGATTGGGGTTAAAGTTTGTCGAGCGTAGTGAAAGTGGTTTTTACATCTTCCCGTGTTGGTGTTCATTTAAACTATCCTATCTGTTTACTCGTGACGAGAAACAATTGTCTTCCTATGATGTAAGCCTTGTTATTAATAAATTGTTATTAAATTAATTTCAGTTTTATAGTGGGATGGAACACCCAGAAATGTACTTTGAGAGGCTATAAGCATACAATCAATGCATAAAAATTATTATTTAATTTCTTTCACTTGGGAATTTTAGAGACACTTTTATTGTGTACAGTGGTATAAATTATTTTAATATTCAGTCATATGTCTGGTCTTAAATGTATCTTATTTATTTGACACACATTCACCATTGTATATTATGGTTGTACTTCTTTCTAAAAAGACTTACTACCAGAATCCTATTTTATTTCTGAGTTTAGGGCACCATTGACCTTAGGGAGGTATTATATTTGGAAGAAGTTACAGGAAAGGTTGATAGAAACCTATAAAAGGAATGAAGGTATGTGAAGATAAAAACTAAACATTTAGCTAGCAACTGATGCATCTGTTTGTAACTAACTGTGTTTGTCTTCTTGTGGTTGCAGTTTGAAGGAATTCCTCCCGCAGTCGTATGTAAAAGTAAAGACTGTTGAGAAGAAAGTGTTCTCTGAACACAAAAAACATGTTGGTCTCTCTGAACTTGATGCTAAAGTTATTTACACTAAAACGGCACGTTCTCTAAAAACCTATGGAGTTACTTTCTTCCTTGTCAAGGTAATTGTTTTTCAAATATCATATATTTTATTATAGTAACTGACACCTTAGCTCAGGCGATAGCGTATCTGTCTACTGAGCTAAGAGTCCTGGGTTTGATTACCAGCATGGCCAAAAAGTATATCATTGGTGAAATGTAGGCTTACACTTACACATTGATGAATTAACGGGTGTATACGATTACATTGTGTGTCCTTTACATCACGTTTTTGGTACAAATACATTGCAGGTCTATCATATCGCGTTTCCCCCACATCTCTACATAGAGCTAACCCTACTCTGGCATACAAGCAATAAGAATATAGGGTCAACCAACTCCCCTTGGGAGAGGGAGAGTCTCTAGCTTTCCAGAAATATAATGTCCTTAATAAGAGACTTGAATTTGTAAATTCAAATTTCTATGATGCAACGAATAGCAAAGATGAAATAATAAAATAAGATAAGTAAAAAACAGTAGCGGTAAGTGACAGCTATCAGACGATTGTTAAAACAGTTAAAAGAAAAATGTTAAAACGTAATCAAAAACAAATTGTTTCTTGTGAAAAGTTGTTTGCCAAACGGGACAGAAACTCAATATAATAATGGTTTTGAGGCCATATTATGATTTGGTGAATGACTACATGAGAGTAGATATGCTAACTTTTGCCCTTTCTCGAACTTTTTAAATTTAACTACCTACTTAACTTCAAGATGAGAGTCGGGTACACTATTCTTGTAATAAACTTTGCCAACAAGAGGAGTCAGGCACATTATTCTTTCAGCAAGACCTACCTTCATAGTGAGAGTCAGAGGTGAGAGTCAGACATGCTATCCTTTCAATCAGCCCTACCTTCAAAATGAGAGTCAGAGGTGAGAGCCAGGCACTCTCTCTTTGCAACCAGCCTTAACTTCAAAGTGAGAGTCTAAGCTGAGAGTCAGGCACACTATCCTAGCAAAATGTGATTTAATTGTATATATACACCCCTTCATTCCTATTGGTTGTACGTCAGAGCAGGGTTAGCCATGTGTACAGAGGTGGGGAAAACGCAATGAGATGGACCTGCAATGTATTTGTACCACAAACACGATGTAATGGACACACAATATAGTTGTATCACGACATAATGGTGGGCCCCGGAATTAACGCCTGGGGACTGGAAGTTTTGCCTGTCATAGTCTTAAGTTATATTATAAGGCACGTGAAGTTCCATGTGTTCTCGTGCTTATATTTAATTTACTTTGAAGCTGGCTAAACAATTGACTGTAAGTGCGCTTTGGTTACAGGAGAAAATGAAAGGTAAGAACAAGCTGGTACCTCGCTTACTGGGAGTGACCAAGGAATCTGTCTTGAGATTGGATGAAAAGACAAAGGAGATCCTGAAGACCTGGCCACTAACAACAGTGCGGCGCTGGGGGGCCTCGCCCAACACTTTCACCCTTGACTTTGGAGACTACTCAGATCAGTACTACTCTGTGCAGACCACTGAGGCTGAACAGATAGTGCAGCTCATTGCAGGGTACATTGACATCATACTCAAGAAGGTAAACAAGATTTATACACTATTTTTATGATAAACATTATCCTTAAGTTGGATTAATAAGATGAGTAAATTTAATCAACACTTTAGAGGGAATTGAGCATACAAACATTGCTAGAATAGTATAAATACTAAACATCAGTCCAACAAAAGTGACCATAATCACTTATTTAATAATCAACATCAAAGCCTTTAGAATTATTGAACATCACTCTCAAACAAATTATAAATATTGTGAAATTGAGTTGATATAAACCTTCACCAATTCCTATCATATTTGTACATATTTGATTGGCAATATAATTGTTATCTTTTGTATTAATGTTGACTGTTGAATGTTGTACAATGTTTTATATATATATATATTTTTTAACTTTTTAGAAAAAATCCAAGGATCATTTTGGCATAGAGGGAGATGAAGGTTCAACTATGGTGGAAGACAGTGTTTCACCTCTCAAGTTAGTGTTCATTTTAATAATGTAATACAATAAGTTTATATAAATTTCCAAGAGTTTCAAGTACCTATTTTAGAATGAAAGCCTTCCTTACATTGTATTTAAACTAGGAAGGTGCAGGACTAAAGAAATATAGATTTTATGAGGAAAAACAAGCAACTTTAATCTTATTTGGAAATCAAATTTCCTTAATGTTTTTATCTTGACATTTTGTCTTACTACCTGTTCAGGCTACATGAAAATGTACTAATCAAGCTAGTGAGTTAGGGAAGAGGAATTTTGAATTTAGAGGAAGTGTACTTGCATTTGTGTGAAGGGAGTGTGTAAAAACTATTTAGGATAAACCGTCCTCACTACACCTGACCAAGATTCGAACCATGATCTTCCTGTCATCGGCAGTCTAGTCTATTGCCAGGGAGATGCCTTAGACCATGCGACCACCGAAGCAATTTCCTTTATTGAATTCGGACAAATTTGAATACATTAAAAAATATTAAATTAAGCTTTAGATAATAGAATAATCCAATGGTTGAACGTTAAATGCATTGAGATGATTTTTAAGTCCAAACACATATTGAATCTAGGAATTTCAAACTCGATTTATTGATACCCTCATTTCTTACTGGGAATGAAAAAATAGAGATCTTATCTTAATATTACATTTTTCATTTCCTCTCATCTTAACTCTCAGATTGCAGTTAATTTTCATTAATGAGGAGGCCTGAGGGCTGAATAATATTAAAACTCCAGTAAATTAAAGTTATGATGTCCAAACTAAACAGCAAAATTCAGAATTAGACAACTTTCATCATTATTAGATTATTTTACTATTTCCCTTCATTAACAAATTTACTTAACATTAACTTTGTGTCCTAGTGATCTTGCATAAATCAAACATGGTCGTTTTGTTTAATTTTTTTACCAGTTACACTTTTAATTTTTTTAAACTACATAAACAAATAATATATTTTTATGGTGATATTGAGGACATAGAAAAATATTGGAATTTCAAATAGTGAGGAATTAAACTTGAAAATTTAAAAATCGAGATTAAAATTTAAAAATTTGACTTGTGAATAATGGGAATTGTGATATCTCTGATCTAAAAAGTTAACTACTTCTTTTCTTTGTCAAATATTGGTAAAACAAATTTTTTTTATGATCAATAACTACAAACACACCGAAAAAAACTAAATTGCTTTTCCATATGAAATAGAAAAAAAATTCAACTGATGTTGAAATATATTTTGAAATAGATATTAAAATACATAATTTTTACTTGTGTTGACCATTTTTAAATTATATATTTATTCTGTTTGGTTAACACATCCCTATTTCAAGCACTTTAAAAACTCAATCAATTGAAACGTAACAAATGAACACAGGATTTGAATTCAAGCCTAAGTCGTTTGGGGGCCATTCTTCAGAAAATAATTCGGGATGCGAGACTGTGGACATGGTGAATTTGACATTAATAACATTTTCATTGGATATAATTAGAGGAGACTGCTTCAAATACCTCAAATCTTTAAGAATATTTAAGATTTGAGAATTAAAAAATTATCAAATTTGGGATATAAATTTAAAAAAATCTTAAAATTTTTAACTGAAATTTATTATAGAGATATTATTCTTAGCCTACCATAATTACCTGACACCTTAACCAGCCCCCATGCCATTAAATTACCAATCTACTGGATATAAACAAAAAAATGTGAACAAAATCAGAATTGAAGAAAAAAATTACACCAATTTGGGAAAGTTAACCTCTCATTTTTACCACGTTTTATAAGATTAAAATAAATATTCTGACTAAAAAAAAAGACAGTTTAACTCATCTCTCACATAAAAGATACTTCTTTTAACCAGGTAAGTCAAAGTGTGTTAGTTATTTTTCAAAGAATATTTAATAAATGAGTAATTTTAATGGAGAATAAAATTAATAGATTAATTCACTAATAGCCATTTATTTTGTTAAAAAGTTTGTTTGACTAGTATTTTATCAATACTTTTAGTGCACTTTGGACTTTGCACTTTGGTGTACATGTACAGTTGTGTGCATAAGTTTCTTTTCAAATCACACATGCTCAAATTTTCCAGTTCAATCCACTTTCATCAAATCAAATTTAGATCCCTAGAAAACTCTAGGTGTGAAACTGCCTGAAACATAGTTGGGGAATCTTCTCTCTACATATGTAGTAAATTTAGTTGTTATTTATGTTATTTGTAACTATGAAGCCTAAAGAAATGTGGTCTAACACATCACTATTACTACCGGTGATGGAAAAATTAGGGTTTGAATTCCATTCAGGTTTTTCCCAATAGGTTTTCCACTTTCTTTCCATGTAAATGTGTGTACACTTCCCCTAGATTCTAACATCCTCATCATAAACACTCTTTGCAAAAAAATCTGTTCTTTCCATATCTTTTTGAGAAAAACTACATTAAATTTAGAGAGGTGTGATATGGCAATGCTGTGCCTTGAACTTATATCAAGCGTATATGTTAGTTTACATCAGGTGTTCAAAGGTTGATCCTCACATGGCTATGCATTGCTCCAAACGGCGTGTGGACTCGGTGTGCACGCGGCAAAGCATGTCAATGTCAACTGTCATAACAGTAGCATGGATTCATGCCAAATTGTCCTCAGGCGACTGGGGTGGGCCGTCTCCAGTGCTTTGACATGACTCCACAAGAAAAAATCAGTGGTATGAGGTCCGGTGACCTTGTTGACCATTTCACTGCGCCCCCCCCCCCTACCCCCATGCCCGTTCCACAGTTGGAGTGAACTTGATTAAGTAGTCACCGCACTTGTGGTCCATAGTGTGCAGGGGTACCGTCACACTGTTACCACATCCTCTGTTGCACAAGCAATGGTAGCCTACGTTCTCCAGCAACTCAGGTAAAACTATATCAAGGAGTATATGATATCTGTGTGAATCCAAACAATCTGGTAGCAAATAGGGGACCAATCACATTCCCAACAATGCCGGCTTGTACATTAATGCTGAAGCTATGCTGATACGCAAGAACACAAGTGCTTTGCGGACTTACACTTACTCAAAGGTTATTGTTATGGGTGTTATTCACTTCCTATCATGTGAAACAGGCTTCATCAGTCCACAGATTGTGCACAAATGAAGTCTGAATTTGCAGCATGTTGCTGCTGGAACTACTGACAAAACTGTACCCAGCGAGGCAGATCAGTCATGGTAGCCCGCATCACATCACACCTGCAGAACTGACCCCTGTACTACATCTCGAGAGTTGTGCACTGGTTTTTTCTGGAAGGCAGTTATTAAATTTTCAAAAAATGCTATTCGTACGTTGCTTGGCTGTCCTGCATCAACTCTTAGAGCTGGTCCCATTTGACCTCTCATCAACACGGTTACAAATAGTAAAACACATTCACGCTCGGATAGTGTCTTCCGGGGAAGCTATCAGTTTACATTCGCGCCTCAGGTCCGGCTCTGCTGTCAGATGCTCCCTTGACCATTGTCATATCCCAGTATTCTACGTGTTTGTAGTTCATTGCTGCTTACACAATACTGAGCTCACATTGATGTCTATGTCTAATTGCCGGTGACTATGAAATTTCAGGCACATATCATCCCTTTCTAACTTAATGTCATTTTTCTCAAAAAGGTATGGGATGAAGGGATTTTTTGCAAACCTACTTAATCATTTGGTACTGTCTGTATCTGGGAATTACTACCCATCCTGTATATGTATATATATATATATATATATTATATGGGTACCAAATGGGTAATGAGACACGATGGATTGAAGAAAAATATATACATATGAACTAAGGGTCTATATTTTATTCAAACAAAGTGTACTTACTAGCTGTGAGTTTGGCGGTCAAACTCATTAGCTGCATAATTTACACATTGGAGGTGTTCATTGTTATTGTTGTTTCTTTTGTCTAAAACCACTGGAATGAATGAGATTTTCAACTCAGAATCTTTATGAAAGGCTGAGAGGATACATAGTCTAATAGAGTAACAAATCCTGGTTTATAATCCATATAAATTGTTGATAAGTTTGACTTGTAATCTCCACATCAACTGACTGTATTGATTTGTACAGAGCCACTATCCTGCAACACGAGACCAGCAAGATTGGCAAAGTGAACACGGAGTCGCTTGCTAAACCGGCCATCATGAGAGCAGGGGGAGATGGTGAGAATTAACTCTAATATTACTACAGCACCAGTGCTAGACCATCGGTTAGCACAACAGATTTGAGAAGGCCATCAAGTTTTGTGTGGCTGTGCAAAAGAATTTATTCTAGCTTAGTATGATTTTTCTATGCTCATTACTGACAAATGCAGCTGTAGTTTATAACCTCTAAAAGAAAAATATCTTATTTTATATACCATATTCCTCTATCTTCTTCAAAAAATTTTATGATGGAGTTTATTAAAAATTCATTTAATCATTTTTACCTATATTTGATAATCAGGGTGGGGTGCAAGGGAACTTGTTGTAAAGTATGTATTTTCAGTTTTTATAGCAAAATACTTTTACATACATGACTGTTTACAACCTCTGGCCTGGGTCAGTTTTATATTAAAGTCATATATTTTCCACTGTCGACTTGCTGGGCTTGTCATAGCTTCATATGCCTTATGATTTAACTTAAGACTAGGACAGGCACAACATACAGTCCCCGGCCGTTAATTTAGCGCTGTGAAAGGGTAAACCCACATTTCACCCATGATACATATTTTGGCCATGCCGAGAATTGAACCCGGGACTATTAGCTTATTAGACAGATTGGACCTTTCTCATTGAGTTCCTGATAGTAAATATAGGCACTAAAGCTTACATTTAAAAAGTAATAAAACCATTGAGACTAAACATTTGACCAAATTTTTATCAATCACCTTTTCCATCGAGTTGTTGATTCATAAGCTTAAACAAGACTATTTCAAAGTTTAATTATATTTTTTAAATTATTAATTTTTAAAATCAAGGTTATTTATTAATATTTTTTTCTAAGACTTTCTTTAACTACCTTCCTCGTCCCAACTCCCATGCCATCATCAACATCATCATCAACTGTTTCCAGCCTGTGGCCGGGTCAGTTTAGTAAAATGCCTCCATCTTCCTCTATCCTTCCACCACTCTTCCTCCTTTAATTTCTCCATTCTTCTCCTCTCATGTGTTGAGCCTTTATTAACCACCGTGTTAGTTTTATTAACAAAAAAGAAAGAAACATGATACAAGCTTACTATCATTACATTTTTTATGTTTTTGTGTTTTTTACTTTTTATTAAAGAAAGTATTGTGATTGTGAACATTTTATACTTTGAGATTATGATGAATCTGGTCTTCCCGAACTCCAAAAATTGAGTTTTTCAATTCAGTCAGCCTCCTTGTTGATCTTTCTGTCTCATCTCAGCTACTTTAAACAAAACAGATGGATTTTGTTCAAACTTGATTTATATATATTATTTGGTTATAACTCAGGTCTTTTTTAAAAAATAAATAATTTAGACTCAAATTAAGGATTGTTTAAAGAGAACTTATTTTTGAAAATTCAAAATCTATTGAGAAAGTATCAACGATTTTGATTAAAATATATGTCTGGGAAATGTTTGACATGACAAATAACACTACATACACTTTTTTTTTGACAAATTTGTTTAAGGGTGGTTATTAAGGAAGTTTTACTTAAAATATAATTCTATATATTGATTTTTCTTAAAAAATGTTTTTTTAGGGAGTTTACTGTTGATTAATTTTTGAAAAATTAAAAAAAAATTCTCAAATAGTTGAATGATTTCCCATCCCTAGTTTTAATGAATTTGATCCCATTTCAAATCCATGCACATCTGCTTACATACAATCATTATTGCTTATTGCTGTCAACACATTTATAATATAACAAATGGATTACATGTTTTTCCTCTATCCGGCTAGTTATAGCTATTTCATGAGAATTGCCTTTTTGTTTTAGTTAATTCTCCCACCAAACTAAATAAAATAAAATCATGTGTACACCCTATTAGTTTTATAAAAGTTGTGTGAAATTTCACAAATTAATAATGAGAATACTGACAAATAATTTAAGTACGGGGCTATTTTTAAAACCACCCCTAATTTTTACATCGCAATTTAAACTTCTTTGTAACTACCTACCTATAAGAATTCCAGTTTCTATTTTTCCACTTGAAGTCAATGGTGTATACCTGTTTTTCAGATCTTGAGGTCAATAGTTATAGAGTCTTTAGGGGGTGACAAGACAAGAATTTCTGTGTGATAAACTTGGGGATGGCGGAGCTTCGAGGCGTCGAAGTTGGCGATGTATGCAACACATGCAGCACATCACGCAAACCAACACAGGATTACCCACCAAGAATTAGCATTTCCTTATTGGTACCTGTTGTCAGGCAATTCAATGCCTGTTACTAATAATAATCTACACCACTTTCCACTTGCTATGTGTTGAAGATTGATGAGATGCCTACCTCCTAGTAGCAGACAGTGCCAACTTTGATGTCTCGTTGTGCAGACATTTGAATATCTGAATAATCCTGTATATCTGTGTGTGGTTGCATACAGCCTGGGGAAAAGCACAACATTAAAAAAAAAGTGATATGTCCTTTATGGTATAGTTGTGTATTGGCATGTAATGAAATATGAAAACTTCACCATATGAGTAAATAGCCCCCCTTGAATTCTTAAAAAGTTGACTTAAATTAAGTTAGATTATGAGGCATATGAAGCCACGACAGGCCTAGCAAGCCGGTACTGGAAAATATATGGCTTGAATAAAAAACTGTCTCGGGCCATAAGCTGGAAACAGTAATGGATTTAAAAAGCTATCATTTGTGCATATTAGACTTAATACTGTAGTTTCATAAATATATTTCTGTGAATGTGTTTGAGTATTGTTCATTCTAGGTGGTTATTATTCATATTTTATCTCCAAGTTGGGTAATGACACTATCACGATTTTGTAATGTGTTGTTGAAGGTAGAGTTTGTTTGCAGGTGCCCGTCCATATGGAACGGGCCACATGGGTGGTGCCCAGTACACGACGGTGAGCGGGCAGGCCAACTTGGCCCATGCTCCACCCATGGTAAGACTTAACAACTTTTGTTACCTTCACGCAGTGGTCGGGTTGTGGCTCACGTGCTACTGGCATGACGTATTTGTGGGTAATTATCAGTTACTTTTGACAAGAATATTTTGTAGGCACCCTTTATTGAACCACCACATTTATGTAGTTTATGGCTCATTAATTTTTAAAGTTAAGTTACAATAGCATTTCATGGCTTAGTCAAAATACCTAACTAACCAAACTTGAAACTGATGTATTAGTAATTTATAATTACTAGTATATCAGTTTCAAGTCTTATTATTATTTGTATTACAACACTTCTTACTTGAATTATTATTTTAGAATATTTTCTAAAACATTAGTCATAATATTCTAAGTGACATTTCTTTTCTTTGCGTCTCACTGCCCATCTTTAGTATACACAACACACTAATTGTGTAGGGGTTATACAGGTATAATGAAAATGAAATGTACCCGCATTTGTGTGTACAGTGAGTGAGAAACATTTTAGGAATTAACACCCTCATTACACTTGGACAGGATTCAAATCTCAACCTCCTTATCACCAGTAAACAAGAATATGGCAACATGAAGTGTATTGACATAAGGGGAATTATGCACATTATAAATAGGTCATGGGCCAAATTGAGTTCCAAATGAGTAAATATGATAAAATGACCCCCTCCAAGACTCTGAAATATATCTACTTTGGCTCTCAAGAACTCACTTGGGAGTAAGTCTTTCCAGGGTTAAGCCCTATATTACTCATCCACTAAAAAACTGCCCCGTGAAAAAAAAATAAAATATTAGAGTCCTTTCAACATACGAGATAAGTGAAAATGATTATATTCTGTGAGGCAGAAAACATTGGTCGCAAAGTGGGTTGGGGATGGAGAGAGAAATGACTCATTCAGACAAGAATAGTAGAGTTAACATTCACCCTTGGTCCTAAAGGTCAGAACCACAAGTTGTGCTTGAATAAACTAAACAACTATACTCCATTCACGGTAGGAATTACTCTCTGAAAGGTCTTTTTTCCTACCAATATCCTACTATATAATAGATTTATGGTAGGGAAAAAGGCCTTTGAGAAAACAATTCCTACACTGAACAAACTTTATATTGGAAGGCACCTGTTTAAATCCCAACTGGGGACACTTGACTTGTTTTTAACTTATTGTTTTGAAAACTATTAACATAAAAAAAAATATATAGCATATATTACTAAGTGTACTTTCTCAACCCACCAAATAAATTAATAAATGAAAATCTAACAATTAATTTATTTGTAAAGTGAATTTACTACAAGTTTCTGTGGCATATATAAATATTACATATATATATATACACAATAATGAAAACGGACTATGTAAACTATCTTGAGACTAACATACTTGCTACCTATATTGGTGAGCACACAGAATAAACATCAAACTCGCTTGCTCACAGGAAGCGGACAGGAAATCTTGGGCTCGAATCCCAGCTGGGTGATCTGCTAGTGATATTATTAAATAATTTCTCAATATCCCTTTATGCAAATTTGGGGTTATTTCCTCTCAATTCTAGCTTCCTCATTCCTAACACAATTTTTTTTACATCCATAACTGTTTCTAGCCTATGGCCCGTGTCAAGTTTTTTTATTCAAGCCATATTTTTCGATTGGGATTGGGATTGGGAATCGAACCTAGGACCCTTAGGTCAGTAGATATATACGCTACTGACTGTGAGCTAAAGTGTCGGATTCCTACCACAATACTGTAATTAAATGGGGATAGCCCACACAAGTAGTAAGATGAGGTTTAAAAAATAAATTTGTTTATGGCCTTCAAATCAGAGATTCTCTCAACCTTCCTAAGCTAGCGGCACCCTTGTGAAGGAGATAAGAATTTCATGGCACCCATTTAAGAATTTTTGGAAGCGTTTTGTTTTTCCCAAAGTAGAATATATCAGAATAGCATATTAAACAATTTACAGTGTTTTAGTTTTGTAGCTATTTAAAATAAAAGTAAATATTTTTACCCACTCCAATACTAAGTTAGTTGAAAGATACAAATAACATAAACACTGAATGAAATACATAAATACAGTTATAGATTGTCCTCCTTTTTCATTTATCAATAGGGTTACTTTAACTGAAGGTTTTTTTCGCTATGCAAGAATGGAGATGAATGGGTCATTAATGTGAGTGGAACAATTGATTTGCTTGCTAAGCACAGTGATTTGTCCAAGAAGTGCTATAACGCGAGTGGTGCAAAAGTGCAGTCCTGAGCACACTACTGTGCCATTACTGGCTCACTCACTTTATTTTCATTACTAATCTATTCTATAATTGTGACATTTTTGAAAATAATACTATTTGTTTGCAGGCTAGCATCATGTTTAGTTTAAGTTATAACTTACACTTTGTGTAAACAATATTTTGGCGGGAGCGAAGATTTAAATAATTGTATAATATTGCTAGTTATATAGGTCAATATTTTATTAATAACTAGAATTTAACATATTTAACTACCTGTATCTGTTAGGTTAAATTAGTTAAAGATAATATAGGTTGGTTAAGAATAGTTTTGAATAATAACAAATCCTCCTAATGTGACAGGCAGTATGAGTTAAATTGAGAGGAAATGTGCCAGCATTTACCTGAAGAAAAGATAGAAATTCATACTCTAGTGACAACACCCCCCAGTAAACGCTGCTGGAATTTGAACTGACCATTTGGCTGAAATTATTACGATAAAGCATAGTTAGCTCTACCGATAATTAATATTAATTGAATCTATATTTCTAAGGTAATAGAGGATGAGCTTTTTTCTAATTATGGAATTTTCGAGGGGAGCCTTTTTTTGTTTACTAGGCCTTCATTTATACGTCTCCAAGGCCATCTTTCACTAGTTGATGTGTTGAGTTTTGTAGTAACTGGTAAAAGTATCAGACTCTTGGAGCTATCCACAATCACAATCCACTGCGACATACTGGTATTATGCTAACACGCAAAGCCAAAGATCCCGAGCCCAGCTCCCATTTCTAGGTTGTCATTTTTCACTTGATTAAATTTGATTCAGCTATTAAGACTGATCCTTTGGACAACCATCACTTATCAGTTAATGATATAGTTTACTTCAAAATAAATGTATATAATCTGACTTGGTGGTTACATGGTCTAACGTGTCACATTCATATTAGACTGGCTTGCTGATGACAGGGATATTTGAGTTCATATCCTAGTTAGGTGTACTGAAGGGGATTTTCCTAAATGGTTTCTCACCATTTTTCATTCAAATGTGTGTAAAGTTATACCTTCTTTATTCCTACCCAATTAATGTAGGTAACTAAAATATAGGTGTGTAACCCGAACAAATATCGATACACGATTAAAATAAAGTATTAAACTAGATTTGGGTCAAATCCACTATTTTACAAATCCGAATCTCGTATTCGAATCTTGGAAAAAATTATGAACATAAGGGGAAATATAAATATAATAGATTCATAAAAAATACTTATATTAACTAAATGTTAACATTCTTTTCTATAATCCATTAATTACAACAATCATACATTCAGTTAAGTGTCAAATTACTGTTTTGGGGCCTGGTTTTTAAGTTCCTTCTATAATTATTATAGTTTCTGAATCACCAACAGGCATTAGATGTCTAAAGCCAATTTCACTTGCAAAATTAGAAAAAATATATAATTTTTTTTAAGGATTTAATTCTCAAATCCTTGAATCTCAAATATCTTTGAGGATTCAAGCGTTCCATCCCTAAATAAAGCTAAATGTATCAATCGAATCAATATTGAATTAAAATGAGCGAAAAAAACTACTTGTTGTATGAACTGTAAAAACATAAAGCTTAACTAGCGCTTACGTCCTCCACCCCACCGTAAGTGAAGTAGTGTCGCCCCAGCAGCACTGAGCCACAGTCAAGAACACTGCTCTCTCTCTCTCTAGTGTAGTTTCACTCTATTCTGTTTGTTTACATGTCTCACCAGACTGGGACGCAGGGACCAGAGTAGGTACAGAACTCTTTTTACATTTACTGTTGCATTGTGCTAGGTGTGACTGGGATGTGCGAGTAGGATTTAATGAGCTTTATAAGATTCACCACAAGTTTTTGTAATTTGTTTCCTGGAATTTAAATTAAATATTGGCCAAAGCTTTTTTTTTGTCCAAGCTATGATACGTTTAAAACCTATACAATTTGGGATATTTAAAGTTTCAAAGATTAGTATGAAAATGATCTCAAATACAAATCAAAAGGCCTTAACCTTAAATAACTATTTTATTTTATTTTAGCTAAAAAATAAAGTCTCAAAAAAAAAATTTAAAAATTAATTTACTTAAAAGGTGTGATCTTTTTTATTTTATAACATGTATTGATCATGATGCTAATTTCTTAGACAAAACAAAGTTTAATTTTCTTTTATTTAATTTTAATTGTTTTTTTGAAAACATAAAACTAGCATACTCACACATCTTTGAGTAGCTTCAGTGCATGATATTTGATGTTGTGACAACGTGAAACATATAAATGTGTATATTTAGAGAAAGACAGCACATCCAATTTGTATGTATTGGCTTAGTATCAATATTAGCTGTGAACGCTGGGGCAGTGATATTCAACCCTGGGTACGTGAATACATCTTAGGAGTTACTTAGAATTTAAAAAAATACTAATGGCCAAATTTAGGTTTAGACACAAGAGACCCAGACCTAAGGATATACAATTTGGGAGCTCCAGTTTTATTTTATGTGTAGATTATAAAATAGCTATAACTTACTTTTTGCACCAACAATTTTTGGGGTACAAACTTGAAGAGAAACTAAATCTGAGATACACAAACAAAAGAATATTGATTACCGTTGGTCCAAGGCACTAGACTCAGAATGCACTTGGTCGAGAATGCACTTGGTCGCTATAAATCAGACATGTAAAACTTGCAGCTCATATGTGACCTGATCCACAATTCTGTGCGGCCCGCAGACCCCGTGAACCAACAACATCTTGATCTAATCCCATTTAAATTATCCCATTTACCTATGAAATGATAAAACACGCATGTGATATTAAATTACATACTCACCTTGTTCAATATGACAATGAGAATGAATAAATAATGCATTAAATTTACATAAATGATTTAATTAATAACTTGATAAGTCACATCAACCTAATCAGTATAATATCAGAATGCATGAATTGTGATTAATGAGTCCCAAACACAACAATAATGGCTGCCCAAGTGGTGGCATGAAATAAAGATAGGCCGGTACCCACAAAGTGAAGTGTGAAAAAGAAATTGTGTGATAGCTATAAATAAATAAAATCTATTATGAAACATAAGAAACATGATTACTTCAGAATACTAGCTAGTCACCCAAGGTAAGAGTGTTTTCAGAACACTGTAATTTTGAATTGTGAGGATTTTAATTTCCAATGGAGCAGAATAGAGATGATTGGAGACAAAATGATATACTTGAGATTTAACTTCAACAAGACAACAAGAAAAATAATTTATAATAAATCCTGCAAATGGTTCTAGTTTTCCAAACCTTGTGAATCTTTGGATAAACTCTCCCCGTCTTAAGATGCTTGATGATTTTGAGTTTTTTTTTTGGCTCAACAATTTTGTAAACAAATTCAATGACCATCCTTTTGAAGAAAACAAAGCGTTTAAAATCTCCTTTACGATAATTGATTCCACAAAATGTTAATTTTCCATAAAATGGTTGAACTACAGACATCTTATTTATTATAATATTGTCTCTACCTTGTAGTTCCAAATGCAGTTAATTCAACCATGATATCAAGAAGGAATGCAAAATATCATCCGGAACTTCTAGTTCTTTGTAGTCGATAAGATCTATTTCCTTAAAAAAATAATATATTTGTGGAAGCAGCTCCTTGAAATATTAAGGATTTTGCCATTATTTAGATGACAAACATCCATATGAAGACTTATCTCTCCATACTGACAGTCCAGTTCTTTAGTACACTTTCTAAAAAATCTCCATTTTAACTTCCTCGTGCTGTTATCATTTGCTAAGCTTAACAATATCCATAGATAATAATCTCCCACAAAGAGGTAAGGAATGAATTATGCACTGAAACTCAAGAAATTGTTAATATTTTTGACATAATGAAAGAGAGCTTACCAATTTAATTGTTTTCAAATTGGGTAATTTTTTTCAAGCTTAATGAATTTTTCAAAATAGCGACGAAGCTACAGTATCAGTGAACCACTCCACTAAAAGCCCAAGACTACCAAGGAAAAGGGACACATTAACTGCAGCAACATTTTAAAACAAAGCTAAGCTTTTAAAAACAGTTTGGATCCACTCTCGATGTCATAGTCAAGATTTGAATCACTCTCAATCTTTGTTTGCTAATTACACACATCACCACTAAGATGAAAATACACTAATACTACCAATTATGACGGATCAATATTATTTTTTTATTATTGTTATTTTATAGGTATTGATATTATCTATCAAAAGTGATAGCTACAGATAACACTGTTTCCCATCAAGTATCTCTTTTGGGGCCTTATCAAGCTATCCCTTCCAACTCTTAATATATAAAAACGGTAACACATTCCTGTTATCTTGTAAAGTATAAATGATTGCTCCAAATTTAATAAAGCTTAAGCTAAACAAAGCAATATTAGAGGGAAAGAACGGCTTAAAAAGTCCATGACTTTATGTCAAACATTGTATTAATATTATTATCAAATATTCTATGTTTGATAAAACCCAGTAGTGTATTGTGTACCCCTCAGGGTGTGTGTGCCACACTTTGGGAAATACTGGTGCAAATGTGCAACTCCTAATAAGTGTGAGAATGTGAACTTTGTTACTGTGTGTGTAGGTGCAGCAAACAAAGGTGACTAGTGTGCTGTCTGAACCACAGAGAGCTCTGCTGAGCACAATCACCGCCGGACAGGATGTCATCATAACTGTAGAGGAGGAACTGCGCACAAAGGCTCAAATACCGGAGCTCGGCTCAGACCCTGTAAGTACAACTATGATTAAAGTTGGAAAGTGTTTTTTTAGGTTATATACAAGGTTTCATCAAAATTAGGGATGGCCCTTCGAATCCCTCATCCTTAAGGATATTCGAGATTCAAGGAGTCAAGAACACTTCAGATTTGAGACTCAAATCCTTAAAAAAAAAATCAGATTCATAAAATTGTGGATTCAACCCAACAATATATAGTAAAAATGTAAGTTCTTCAACATCTTCATGCAAAAATAGTTCATTGTCAAAGTTAAGCGGAAAAGAGCACCATCTGTTATTGTGATCATAAAACTACTGTATTTCAATATTTATCCTCAATCTCAAACATTAACACATTGGCTATGTATTATTTGAGGCTGTGATTTTAGGCTGCACAAAGGTCTTTTAAAGGCTTCTTTTGGGAAAAAAGTGTGGCTTATTTTCCTGTCAATACAGTAATAATTAATAAGCATTTATTTTACCTCACAAGAATTGTTATTTAAAATATATTAAGATGTTTGAGGTACATAGTGTGATTAGCAACAGCCTAAAACACTATCGATTATTTTATAGTTTGGTTTGATGCAAGTTATTGAATCAAATAATATAAAATTCAAATTCATATCAGTATTATCATAGCTTCGCAGACCCCTAGTCAAATACTATATTTCTCGAATTTGAATCTTAAATTTTCTTTTAAATTTCGAATCCAAATTTGAATCTTTAAAAACGTACAATTTTAGTGAAAGTGAAAATATTTAAAGTTTAGTTTAAAATAGTAGTTTAAGGCTTGCTTTCACTGACAAATGTTATTTTGTTTTTGATTTCTATATAAACACACAACAAATAGAACACATTTTATGTAAATTCATTATATTAATACAATTTTGACCCTTTTTATGAATTATGTTAACCCCCCCAACTGCACAAGTTTATATAATTCCATTTACCAATTGGTTAAAATTATTATATCAAGTCAAAATCTTCATAATTATTTTATTTGAGACACTCCTTTTGAGATTTTCATGAATCTAGAATTTCTCAAATAAGACTACTATAGGATTCAATTTTAAGTTACGTTTTTGATACAAGGACGTTACAAATTCTTATTACACCTTTCGGGCTCTGTACCATTGATCAAGTGATTGTTTGAAAGAAGTATTCAATAAACTAATTAATTTGCATTTGTGACTTTCTATAATTTTCGCGTACAAACCACTGTTCAAGGGCCCTTATACTCAAAACAATAAACAGGGTGTTTATTGAAAGCACACTAAATAGTAGGAAACTGGTACAGTATCTGGTGTGATATATATCACAATTTAGTTTACTTTTTTGGCGTATAACTTGTACGGGTAGTAAGAAGCGCTGCTAATTAGTAAAATAATAGTTTAGTTTTTTTGGTAACTTTTGTGCAGATAAACGTCACTAAATCCACATTTTATCACAGAATATTGTTTGTCTCCCAGGCTTCACTGAAATGGAAGGAGACTACGCTGGACACCAACAAGCAGAGCGTGAGCTCGCAGATTGCTGCCATGAATGCTGCCACCGCACAAGTTGTTACTCTTACCTCTGGTTAGTGCCATCCACAAACATGTTGGTCAAACTGGGCACTATCACTAGTTCACACACACACTCTTTCTCCCTTATTCAAACAAGATTAAAAAGTATTTATGCCTGAGAAATTAAATCTAATCGTAACTTAACTATTGGCAAACACAACAATCATATTCTAGACCAGATATCTCTATACTACTGCCCACGGCCCATAGTTCTATTTAATCTTACCTTTACTACAACCTGTTGTTTATTGTCCTGGTGTATTTGTATATTAATTATTTTAAATCTCACTTTTGGATGGTGTGTGATCTGATCCAATTTTATGTACTCAGCTGTACCACTGATAATTATTCACAAGCCATTTGTTGCTATTTGTTTTGTTTTGTTTTGAGAGTTGGAAAAACTGATATTCGTTGTTATTTTTTCATGTTAAGTTTATATTATTTATAAGGGATTTAAGTATATTCTCTATCTCTATTTATGTTATACAAAGCAATACTTATACAGTAGTCGCGACTATCTGACCTAAATGAGACTGACAGCTTGTCGGATAGCCAAAATATCGGATATCACGAAAACAAGGGAAGGGTATCTGGAACGAAACATATCAAAATTAATTGGAAGAGCAGAATAGCCAAGAGGTATGAAATTAGGTTAGTTAGTAATTACTCTATAGTATGAAATATGCAATAATTTACAACACTATTAATTTATAATACAATTACCTCATAAAGCGAAAAGAGGTTTTTAGAAATATTGAGTAAAAAAATGTTCACTCTTTATTTCTCACATAGTAATTAGCTCTTATTCTATTTTAATTAACACAATTGTTGGTTTTAAAAATCTTTTGTAGGTCAGATAAAATCAGTCGGCGGGAAGGTCATTTATAAAATGTTTAAATAACTATCTTGATTTTTAAATTTTTTTATTCACACTGGTTTTTATATGGTAGTTTGCATCAAAGATTATTATTACTTCCTGGTCTGATAAAATCAATTGACAATTTTTTGAGAGTTAAACATTCTCTAATTAACTTTCTGAAACCTTGGGTCAAATATTCGGTGGATGTATATTGTATCTGCATGTGGAACAAAAACAGGGGAACTCACAATATAAATAGGTTCCTGGTAGTTCATAACCCCCACTCGAACAATTGAAAACAAAAGATAACTTTTGGAAACTTTTTTTTTTCTTCTTGATACAGGGGAGATTAACATCTTGTATATCTATCATAATATATTATGTGGCTATCTGTGGTGTCTTAATATCAATATTATAACTTCTCTTTATTTAGACAACTTCTTTACTTCAAAGTCAAATAAAAATATAGTCACATTAAATGGGGGAAAAAAAATTGTTGATATTGTTTGAGGAACTGTCCTCAACCCTATATTTTTGTTGCCCTATTTTCAGGCCCCCCTGAGGATGTAGACCACACTATGGTGGGTGCTGCCATCTCCACCATCACCACCAACCTTCCCGAGATGACACGAGGCGTGAGGATGATCGCAGCGCTCATGGAGGACGACACATCTGGGGACAAGTTGTTGGATGCGGCACGCAAGCTCTGCTCAGCGTTTAGTGACCTGCTCAAGGCAGCAGAACCAGAGACTAAGGAGGTTAGATTAGATTACTTTCTTACTCATCCGTATAATAATCTATGTCAAATATGAAGTAGCAGTTTGAAATTAAAGTTAAAAATTCTGAAGTAGAAATTAATTGTGTCAAGTAGGGGTCTCAGTTTTTTATTTGCAACTTCCTACTCAGCCTTTCGAGCTATCTGCATATTTACTCTTATGAAGTAAAGATGAGTACGGTAGAACCCAAGGAAATGTACCTGAATTTGTGTGGAGGAGAGTAGAAAACTTTTTAAGAAATACTCCTAATTCACCCAATCGAGGTTTGAATCCTGATATCCTTGTCACTGGCAATCCAATCTAAATGTGAGATTGGTGTGTTAGGTCATATAACCATTGATGCAATTGTTTATCCTATTATTTTTTTTAAATAAATGGTTTTCTTTAATTTTGAGCAGGGTGGCGATATATGAAATATTCCTGAATCCGAATAGAAGCTTTGAGTATGTTTTGTTAATTGTTTTATGCTTGAAAAATACATTGTTCTTATTTATATAAATTTGTACTAAAATACTGTATAAAATATTTTATTGCACAATTGGTTATATTATTTCACTTAGATCCAATAAATCAAGTTGTTATAATCAAAATATTATATTCAATATCTCTATATTTTTTTCATACTAGTGATGATTTTTATTGTATATAAAGGCTCAGAATGACAACAATTGAATATAAATGGGAGTATTTAGGCTTTCAACATTTTTATTGGTGGTGGATCTTCGTAATTTTCAAAGCTGGAATGTTTTTACTAAAGCGAATATAAGCTTGTATTTTCTTAGGCATAGTTGAAGCTAATATTTGATTAGTATCTTAAGTAAACTAAAATTTGTAGAACTGTTAAAAATTATTTAATTTGAATATTCTCTAATGATTGGTTATTTTTTGTTAATCTACCAGCCTCGTCAGAACCTACTCAACGCGGCCAGTCGTGTAGGTGAGGCTTCTCACCAGGTGTTGACTACTATTGGTGATGAGGATGAGTCTAGCCGGGAGCTACAGGACATCCTTCTAGGGCTGGCCAAGGCTGTGGCTAACACGACAGCTGCTTTGGTTCTCAAGGCCAAGAACATTGCTGCCACTTGTGATGACCAGGCCACACAGAACAAAGTTATTGGAGCAGCTACGCAGTGCGCGCTGGCCACTTCTCAATTGGTGGCTTGTGCTAAGGTGAGGGGCGAAAATATATGTTGCTTTCAAAAAATATTCATATTCAAAACTAGTTCCTTATTTCCTTCATACTTTGCCAGGGACACTGAAATATTGTGAGACGTGTTTTTATGGAATTTTACTTAGCACATTAAAATTAATATCAAAATATTTTTTAAAGTTCATTGTATGTACGCAAAATAAAACCAAATGTAATCTTTTTGCGAAATTAAATACTTGGCCTTTTATATGTGAATAATGATAAATTTTGTTGGTTTTTTAATTATAATTAGTAATATCCAAACTATACAAAATGGTTCTTTGTCTTAAATTGGTAGGAAAAACCTGTAACAAATGCACTGCTATAATTTTCTTTTTTAATAATCCTATAACAAATAAAGTTTCCCGTCATAAAAAAATATTTTCTTCAACCAAAGATCACTGGTAAAGAACAAGTAAAATATGTGCTTGATCTGGCTATTCGTCATCATCATCATCATCATCATCATCATCAACAACAACTATTTCCAGGCCATCTTCCACCATTCTTTCTCCTTTAATTCCTTCTATTCCTCTTCCCTCACTTAAACACTTTCTGTTATCTGCTCCTCCCATCTCTTTTTTAGCCTCCCTTGCGGTCTTTTTCCATTTTCATTACATGTCCATACCATCTCAGTCTTGCTTCCTCTACTATCTCATGTACTCCCTGTACTATCACTCTTTCCCAGATAACTTCAATCCTAATCTTGTTTCTCCTTGTGACAGCAAACATGTTCCTCACAAACTTCATTCGCATGCCCTCCATTTTCCCAGTCTCTCTTACATTCAATGTCCATATTTCTGCTGCATGTGTGACGATGAATATGCCCCATACAACTATTTCTTACACTTCAAGGGGACTTTCATTTCACAGAAACTAGAGATAGGCCACTCGAATCTTCGAATCCTTGAACGAATCCTGACAAGTATTCGATATTCGAGAATTCAGGGTTTTACTGAATTTGATCGTCGAATCTTTCACTTCATAAATAGAGCATAATATTTTGAACTAAAAAATTACTAAGTTAGGCCTACTTGAAAAAGAAAACTTAATTCATAATCATTATTTTGTCGGACAAATAATTAATAATTAATAAACTTTTTTTTTTAAATAATAATTGTTAGGTGTAGAAAATCTAACATGTCTAATACCCTACCCTCCCACCTATATGGTTAACTTGGACTCAACCGTTTCAGCCTATGCTTACTTCTGACACTTTCACCTCATGAACGATCTTGTAAATATTTTAATGAACACGTTAAAATTTTTCAAAAACTAGAATTACAAATAAACTCTAAATAAATAAAACAAATTACAGCTTTTTTTTTAACAGAAATAAGAACACATTATACACGATACAAAGTCAGCCACCATATGTAAATGTTTACTTGCCAGAGTGATGATTAATTAATAAACATGACTGTTAATTCTTACTACCCAACTGGTTTTAATTATCTACAACTATGCAAAGAACCCCAATTTATTTCATACAATCCTTAAGTGAGATATTTTGTTGCATTACATGAAAAATAAATACTGTCAACAGTTAGACACCTGTTTATTTATGCCTACCGGCCTATGTATTTTATATCGATTGTTTGTTTAGAATCGATTCAGTTAATCTGATTCGATATTTGTGATTCGAAAATAAAATGTAGATTCGGATTAAAAAAAAAGGGGGATTCGACCCATCTCTAACAGAAACAAATCTGACAAACATAACTTAAATGGTTTATTGTATAAACTTTCAAATTTTTTTTTGTAAGTTCAGTGTTGTGTGATGTGTTTCTAGGTGGTTGCCCCAACCCTGCACAGCCCAGCGTGCCAGCAGCAGCTGATGGCAGCTGTTAGGGAGGTGGCAAGGGCTGTTGAAGGACTTGTCACCATCTGTAACGAGAGCTGCACTGATGAACATCTGTTGAGGGAGCTGAGCCAAGCTGCATCTGATGTCACCAGAACACTCAATGAACTGCTCAACCACATCAAGTAACTCAACCACGTCATCTTAGAACAAACAAATCAAAATTGCACCAGATGCAACACCCATCCCTATTGATTAATTACTGTGAAAGTTAGAGGTGGTCGGGCAGCACATGTTTGTATCGGGCGGGCATTACAAAATTACACCCGGGCATGGGCAGATTCGGGCGGGTATTTCATTTTGCAAATAACTTTGTCACAGGCCTATACAATTTCAAATTATAAGTTTAACAGTCTAATTACAATTTAAAAGAATCACAAAATGCAAAATGGCCATTTCCTATTTAATGTTAATTTGATGTGTACTTTTCTATTTATATCCTAACAAATCTGTCTAATAAAAATGTATTTAAAAGTGTAAAGAAAACTAATTTAGATTAAGTTTTCGCAAGCATAGGACCTAAAAATCTCAATGTGGAAATGTTGAATTTGTTATGTTGGCATTGATAGAGAAAATTAAATCTTAAGAATCTTGATTTTTCTATGTTGTAGACTTGTAACCTGTGAGAAATGCTATCGTAGTTTTGTAGAAAGCAAACATAATAATTTACGAATTAATAAAAAATACCTTTGTTTAATATTAGTTGAATTGAAATAATTCAATTATGAATATCAGTTAAACACTATTTTTTTCAAAGTTTTAATTGAAGGTTGGTGCTAACAATTATATACATACCAAGTTCTTGAGATGCCTGATCGAAATACGGGCATACAAAAGACTCGCCCGACATTCCGAGATTTTTAGATGCCCAATTTATTGCCCGAAATTTCGGGTGCTCAACCACCTCTAGTGAAAGTGTAAACCCACATTTCAACAATAATAAATTATTTGGCCATTCTGGGAATTTAGCTCAGTAGCCAGGCATGCTGAGATAAGCTAAGGTGTCAGATGAATCGGACAAAGAAATGCTATAAATAATTCATATAAAAGGTTCTAGGTGCTATACAATTTAAAATAATATAAGTTTTAAATTTTTTTATATCTTGAAACATTTGCTAAACCTTAAGGTCTACGTTGGAATGTTTTCAATGACAACGTCAGTAGCATATTTATAATTTATTATTCTTTGTTTTAGGATGGGTACTCGTGAAAAGGCACGTGAGAGTATCCAGGAAGGGGCTGTGGAGACTATCCTTGTGGCCACAGACCGACTGTTTGCGTCCACAGGAGATGCTGCAGAGATGGTGCGACAAGCCAGGGTCTTAGGACAAGCTACAGCACAACTCATACAGGCCATCAAGGTACTAGATTCTAGCAATGTGACTTTCGAAATGGTGGCTCAAATCTCTCTTAGAACACATTTTAGTTCTCAAAGGGCACTAAAGTAGTGTGGAAAGATGAAGTCAGAGGCTCATATAAATGAGGGGCCAGATGCACCAAATTCTTGTATCCTTAATGATAATAACTAATAAATGAATTATTTCCTAATGGTTTGGAAATGTATAGTAAGACATTGCAGAAACACTGTACACCAAAGTAAAATAAGTGATAATGAAGGAAGCCAACCTGAAAGTATAGCAAAGTTAGACCTATATAGAAACAAACAAGCTTCTCTTTTCAATTCTGCTTAAACTCTTACACTTGTTTGATAAAGGCAACAATTCTGAAATATTGATCTAGGTATGTTTATATGTGTTTGTGACTATGTATTTTGCTATAAAAGACAGAAGAAAATAAGAAATCACATTCAACCACCTCTAGTGAAAGTGTAAACCCACATTTCAACAATAATAAATTATTTGGCCATTCTGGGAATTTAGCTCAGTAGCCAGGCATGCTGAGATAAGCTAAGGTGTCAGATGAATCGGACAAAGAAATGCTATAAATAATTCATATAAAAGGTTCTAGGTGCTATACAATTTAAAATAATATAAGTTTTAAATTTTTTTATATCTTGAAACATTTGCTAAACCTTAAGGTCTACGTTGGAATGTTTTCAATGACAACGTCAGTAGCATATTTATAATTTATTATTCTTTGTTTTAGGATGGGTACTCGTGAAAAGGCACGTGAGAGTATCCAGGAAGGGGCTGTGGAGACTATCCTTGTGGCCACAGACCGACTGTTTGCGTCCACAGGAGATGCTGCAGAGATGGTGCGACAAGCCAGGGTCTTAGGACAAGCTACAGCACAACTCATACAGGCCATCAAGGTACTAGATTCTAGCAATGTGACTTTCGAAATGGTGGCTCAAATCTCTCTTAGAACACATTTTAGTTCTCAAAGGGCACTAAAGTAGTGTGGAAAGATGAAGTCAGAGGCTCATATAAATGAGGGGCCAGATGCACCAAATTCTTGTATCCTTAATGATAATAACTAATAAATGAATTATTTCCTAATGGTTTGGAAATGTATAGTAAGACATTGCAGAAACACTGTACACCAAAGTAAAATAAGTGATAATGAAGGAAGCCAACCTGAAAGTATAGCAAAGTTAGACCTATATAGAAACAAACAAGCTTCTCTTTTCAATTCTGCTTAAACTCTTACACTTGTTTGATAAAGGCAACAATTCTGAAATATTGATCTAGGTATGTTTATATGTGTTTGTGACTATGTATTTTGCTATAAAAGACAGAAGAAAATAAGAAATCACATCTGTGCATTGGATTCTTCCCACATTTTTCCTCTTTCCCTAGGTGGACTTTCTTAATTAAATTTACACTTTTTAGTTTATTTTCCCGTTTTATTTATTTTAAAAAATCTTCATTATTTTATTACAAAAAAAGAAAGAAATGGGCCCTTGAACCATTAAGGTGATTCAAGATTCTAAGATTTGAAAAAAATTTGGAGAGGATTGGTTTCCTCTCTTAGAAAGTTGTGTTGCGTGTTTCACATTCGTTCCTGATGAGTTTTGTTAAAATGAAACCTAGGTCCTGGGGATTTGGCGGTAACATTTGATTTTCTTCAAAAGGCAGCCAATACCTCTTTGTCCAATGGCAGCAATGTAAAGTGTAAACTCTGTTCTTCTTTTCACTGTATAAGCCATATCATGTTTTTTCCTTTTAAATAGAGATGTCACGATACCTGTTTTTCTCGATTCTGATTCTTAAGTTCAACATCAATTCTTCGATTCTCATCGTCCGCCATAACTGATCCTACGCATGTTAGCTTGTCAGAAATTAGTGATGAAGTTTTGGTAATGATATATCGATAATCTAGTGAATTAATATAAATATAACTTTTTTGCTTCATTTTTATTAACTACGTCGATTTTTGTTCTATTTGTATTAAATTTGTCTTATTCATAGAGCTAAATAAAACATCTAAAATTGAAAAGCGACAAAGAATATAATTACAGGAGAGCAGCCATTTTAATTTGATAGGAATATCGTAGCTTTTGATATACACGTTGTGGTATATCAATTAATGATAGATATATCGATATATTATGGAAAATTGCCATCCCTAGTATACGTATTATATATATCGATTGTTTGTTGAGAATTCTTTAATATATTTTGACAGTCTCACTTAACTTTTACTTTTTCAAAAAAAAAGTGTCAAAGTTGTTAAGTTTAACCTCTTGTTACTCTCATAATGTCAGGTCGTATTATATTCGAGACCATTTATTTTTCATGAAGATCACCTCAAAATGTTAGTGTTGTATTATATTCGGGGTCGTACTATATTCAGGCCATTACGATATATTTACAATTTGCCGGCATTTACGCGAAACAGCAACTAAACTTATATGAGAGATAATTGATTATAACCTATTTTGAATATTGCCCTTTTGTTTAGGTGCTAGTTTTATTGAGAGCTAAAAATCAAAGTAGCGAGAATCATAATATTAAGATTGATTCTCGATTCTTTCGATACCAGTAAGTATCGAGGAATCGAGTTTGACAGCCCTACTTTTAAATGTTTCTATCCACCTTTCTTGTACTTTCTTCCAAATATAATACAATTACCTCATTGAGAAAAAAAGAGCTCTTCCTTAAAGATAATTTTAAAAAAAATTAGTTTTTTACATACTATTATTAACATTATGTTTTTATTGTGCTTGCGACTCAGTATATTTGTTGTATTATGCAGATTGGCTCGAGATTCTTGAAGAGTTGACTTCACAGATATTCACATTAATTTAAACAAATCATTCAACAATTCATGAATACATATTAAAACTATTCTCAGGTAATACTCGAGCCAAAAATATTATTTTATATGTATATTTTATATTTCTTACTTTAATGGTCTGACTATAGGGTGAGGCAGAGAAGCAGCCAGACTCAGAGCTCCAACGACGTTTGCTCGCTGCAGCTAAAACGCTGGCCGATGCCACTGCTAGGATGGTGGAGGCCGCTCGCCTGTGTGCTTCCAGCCCACACGATGCTCATAAACAAAACCAGTTGCGCCAGGCGGTGGAAGAACTCAGGGCAGCAACTACGGCAGCTGCCACTCCTGCACTTCGCAGGAAACTGGTCACAAGACTGGAGGTCAGTGGGTTCAACAAAGGACCATTGTTTTCAGATTGGTGTTTAAAGAAACATTACTGGGGATGGACCAGGATTTCACATACTAACACTTTATCACTTCAGTACTAACTTCTGTGAACAGTGCCACTTAGTTTTCAGCAAAAGTCACTGTTCATAAACCTCTGAGAGACTTTTTCCAATATACTCATTACAGAGTGTATTAAGCCCGTTGCTTTTGAAAAAAACAATATCAAACTTCAAGCCCACATTAACCAATAAAGAGACAACCTGCTTCAGTGGCCGCATGGTCTAAGGCATCATTCTCGCAGTAGACTAGACTGCAGTTGAAAGGGAGATCAAGGTTTGAATCTTGGTCAGGTGTACCGAGAGTTTTTTATACCCCAAAATTATTTTCCACTCATTCACACAAATGTGGCTACACATCCCTTAAATATAACCTTCATCATACCTAAAACCGCTAACTTAATTAGTACATAAGTGTAAAACTCGAACAGGAAGTAAGACGCAGCGCAAAAAAAATATAGCCAAGATTATTCTGGAACCTTTTATTCTCTCTAATTAATATTACCTCCTAAGCTGATATCATGAACGCATTAACGAATTAAAGTATTTCAGGTGACCACTGATTGGGAAAACCGGGAATTATGCTTGAATTTTATCAGGAAAAAAACCCTAAAATAGTTCTTGAATTTGTTCATCTGTCAGGAATTTAAATGCAAGGACCACTTTAAATAGATTTGTGGGGAATTCATTATTCACACATTTTTTAAATTCTTCCAACCTCAGAAAACCCTTTAAAAATCTAGAAAAAGATTTTTTTTTACANTTTACCTTCGAATCCGGAATATCTAGAATCCGAAGCTTGTAAAATATTATGAACATATGATGAAACATTGTAAAGTTATGATAGAAAATACAAATAGTAACTAAAAGTTAACATTTTTATAATACATTTTTTTATAACATACATTCAGTTTAATGTTAATTTACTGTTGTGGGGCCTTGTTGTTGAGTTCAACCTTTGAGTATAATATTTTCCGAACCACCAATAGGCAGTATTAGAGCTCTAAAACAAATTTCACTTGAAAAAAAATCTTAAAGATTTGAGTCTCTAATCCTTAAATCTTGAATATCCTTAAGGTTTTGAGGGTCCCAACCTTAAAAACAAGTTGTTTAAGGATTAGCACCACTGACAAATAATATTTTGTTTGTCATATTTATTACATCATAAAAGATCAATGAGAATTTTGTATTAATTAATTATATTAAAACAATTTTGTTCTTTCTTGTGATTTTGTTACACTCCCAACTACACCAGTCTATTTAATTCTTCAAACTAATTGCCAAGGTCCTCATAATTGTATTCAAGATACTTTTTTGAGTTCTTTACGAATCTCGAATCTCTTGAATACCCTAGGATTTGATGGATCTTAGTGTTTCATTTCACATATTAATTTGATTACAGAGTATATTCGCCTTTTACTTTGTGATGTGTTTAGTATTCTTTTGTTTTATCGTAAATGTCTTCTATTAAAGGTTTGACCTAATAAGTTAAACTTGATATTTGGCATCCTTAGTTCCGTTTATTCTTAGTCAAAGTAGACTTTAGTTCAATTACTTTTAAATAGGGGTGGATGGGATCCTGAACCCGAACCCTCGGGGAAATCTTGAGAATTTATCCATTCCCGAGAGTCAGGCGGGAAAGACCCTTTTATTAAATTTTTATCATTAAGATTACAGGATATTAATACATACAGTGGTTTAAAAGAATAATTAAATTTTACTGCATTCATTTTAATAATGTTCATTTAAATTCTCCCTAAAAAGTGTTTACATCTCTGAATGAACCAAATAAATGTAGTGAAATAGTTTCACCTCGTTAACTACTAACACCTTCTGAGTGATATGTCGTGTTGTTTAATCTCATGATGGCCTCGAACAAGAAGTAAAGGGAATGTACTACTTACAGTCTGCGGCCAAGCAAGCGGCGAGCACAGCCACCCAGTGTATTGCTGCTGCCCAGGGTGCCACCCACCACAACACCAACAAGACTTCTCAGGAGGAGCTCATGTCAGACTGCAAGATCATGGCTGACCACATCCCAAACCTTGTGGAGGGGGTCAAAGGCACTCTGTCCAACCCAGAAAACCCTACCGCCCAGCTCAACCTCATTAACTCGTCGGAGCAGTTTTTGCAGGTTAGACAAAGCCAACATTAGATTTTGAAACATGTTTTATTTTTTCGTCCAAATCATGTGTACAAACTTGGCCTCTAAAACAGTTACAGCCAAAGCTAGTCTAGGAACACCATACATCCATTACTGTTTACAGCCTGTGGCCCGAGTCAATTTTTCATTCAAGCCAAATATTTTCCACTACCGGCTTGCTAGGCTGGTCGTAGCTTCATATGCCTTATAATCTATCTTAACACTAGGACAGGCACAACATACAGTCTCCTGCCGTTAATTCATCACTGTCAAGGGATAAACCCACATTTCATCAATGATACATTTTTCGGCCCTGCCGGGAATTGAACCTGGGACCCTTAACTTAGAAGACAGACACGCTCTCGTCTGACCTAAGGACTAAGAACACCATGTTTTTTTCCAAAATTGTTGTTCTTTTAATTAAAAGGGACAAACAAAATATGGCTTCTATGATGAAAAGAAGAACACAGTTCACACTTTAGATTGCTGCCATTGGACAAAGAGGTAATGGTTGTCTCTTGAAGAAAATCAATCGTCTCTGCCCAATCCCCCAACCTAGGTTTCATACTATCAGAACTCATCAGGGAGGAGTGTGAAACACACAACACAACTTCCTAAAAGAGGAAACCAAAAAAACACAAAAGGGAGAAAATGGAAAAATGTAAAGAATAATAGGACAATAGGAACATGTAAGAGGTATAGTATAAAAGATAAACACAGGAAAAGGACATTGGATGCAAATATATAATATATCTCTATAAGAGGCAACCATTACCTCTTTCAATGGCGTGTATTCCATAGGCGCAAGGTACGCATTGCTTACCCAGAGCCAAATAGATACATAAATACAAATACCATTAACAAAAAAGTTATGAGTGTCAGTTTAATCATTGATATGCTATTGTTTGGTATAGAATGTGTTCCTTGTTCTACGTACAATGCTCAATGTGCAACAGATTTTGCTTCTTGCTACTCTGACTGTGGCCCGTGAGCGAATAGCACCCCACCTGCTTAGTACGTTCCTCTAAGTTGTGTACTCACGTTCAGTCGGTCACTCTTGGCTGTTATCGCCACAGGCAGGACCCACAATCGCTTGGGAGCAGACCCTTGTATTCCTAAAATGCACATTCTTTGGTTATTTCCTTATTATACGTGACCGAAACCCCATTGAAATAAAACTTAAATTTATTTAGTGTTTAAAACTATCACCAGTCAATAATGGTTATACTTTTTAATGTATTAATTTTATAGTAAAGGAAATTGATAGAACTAAAGAAAAAGGAAAAATATACTACTAAGAGTAAATTTGATGAAGAAAGCCCACCTAGGGAAAGAGGAAAAATGTGGTAAGAATCCAATGCACAAAGGTGACATCTTCTTCCTTTCTTCTGTCTCCTATAGTAGAAATAGTCACACACACATTTTAACACAAATATAATAATATTTTGGCACTGTTGCCTTTATTAAACACAAACAAGAGAGTACAAATAACACAAACACTGGATTACTCTATTTTGAATTTAAAGAAGAACTGTTAGAAACACATTGTGCCAACTGTTTTTGGGAGTAATATTGAGAGAAGTTTCTCAGCATTAAAAAGAATAAAAAATTATGCGCGCAATTCACAAGGCCAAGAGAAGCTCACAAACCTGTCAGTGTTATCCATTGAAAAAGGTCTTCTACAAAAATTAAGGCAAAATCTGCAGTTTTACGATTGCGTGATTGAGGAATTTGCTAAGGAGAATTGAAGAATCCAGCCCAATTACAATTAAGGAACATACATTAATATATTTAACATAAAATTTAATTTTTACATTTAAAAAATCTTAATAGCTTACCATAGAAAAATATTCACCACACACCACTGACCTCTTTGTCCAATGACAGCAATGTAAAGTGTTGAACTGTGTTCTTCTTTCCATTGTAAAAGCCATATTTTGTTGGTGGTCCCCTTTTATGTGTTTCTCTTTCCATCCACCTTTCCTATACCTTCTTCCAAATATAATACAATTACCTCATAAAGCGAAAAGAGGTTTTCTTTATAGAGATATATCATATATTCACATCCAATGTTCTTTTAATTAAAGAAGACAGATGGCTAAGAAAAAAGATACTGACAGAAAGTTACTCTTTAAGGAAAACTTTTCACTTTTTGAATTAGGTTTTCTCCTATATTGAAGATGGGACAGGAAAGAGGGATGGACACACACAAAAGGGAATGAACACAATATAGCTTTTACATTGAAAGAAAGAACACAGTTCACAATTTCCATTGCTGCCTTATAGACAAAAAGGTAATAACCACCTTTTTAAGAAAATCATTAGCTCAATAAATCAGTAACCTCGAATACTTTTCCATTGGAACTCATCAGGTGGGAGTGTTAAATGAGTGCTTCTTTGAAAAGTAAACTAAGAAACGTAAAAGGGAGAAAACAAACATCATTAAAAAATGACAAGACAATATTGTTATTGTTTGCTTGAGTATATGGTTTCTTTGTTAGCCTGGTGCAAGAGTGGTACAGTCGGCCCGTGCAGTGGTGCCAACTGTTGCAGACCAATCCTCGGCAGTTCAATTGAACCACAGCTCACAGCAACTGGGCACAGCTCTTGGAGATCTTCGTTCTGCAGTGAACAGGGCCCGTGAGGCCTGCGGAGGGCTAGAGCTGGATTCTGCTGCAGACCTGATCCGAAGCCTCAAGTTAGAGCTGGAAGCCTTTCATCGTGCTGCTGAAAGGGCCCAACTACGACCCCTGCCAGGAGAAACTGTAAGTGATTATATACCACCGTAAATATAAATTGATTGTATCACAATAAAAATTGACATTATTTAACCAGGCTCTTAGTATTATTTCATAGGTATTGATATTAATGCTAGTTGTTACAAGGAGAAACAGCATTAGGGCAAAATTTGGGTACATGAGATAGTAGAGGGAGCTAGGGTGAGATGGTATGGTGGTATGGACATGTAATGAGGTTGAAAAAGGAAATAATCCAAAGATAAATGATGAAAATAAAGTATGAAGAAAAAAGAACAAAAGAGAGACCAAAAAGAAATAGAAGCGAATAGTAACAAGTTTGCGAGTGGGAGGAGAAGAATGGTATAATGACAGAGAAATAGAATTCATTTTACTAAACTGACAACCTTTAAATGGTTGATAATGATGACTATATTATCTATGAAACATGTCACTTGCAGATCACATTACCTTACAGCTATGAACATTGTTTTAGTTACTGTCAAAAAAGTTCCTTCCGATCTAAATCAGACTATACAGTTAATATTTTCATAATTACCTACTATCTTTCCATTTTATCAACAATTTTTAATATCACTTTACTGTTGCATTTGTGCCATGATTTTCTCTTTACTGGATGGTAGTTGTTACTTGATATTAACGTTTATAAATATTCTGATTGTTTATTCTTTGTCTGTGCAGGCTGAGTCTACATCTCTGCAGCTGGGAAGCACCTCTAAGAATGTTGGGTTTGCTATGGCTCAGCTGTTGAGTGCCGCTGCGCAGGGTAATGAGAACTACACAGGCATCGCTGCACGCAACACCTCAACTTCACTGAAAGATTTGACCAAGGCTGTGAGGGGTGTTGCTGCCACCACCAATAACAGAGACACCCAGACTAGGTGCTATACTTATATTTACCAATTTTCATTATTATATATTTGGCAATGGTTTGTTTAATTTACCCAAATAGATGTATTTATAAATGGTAGAAAGTACGGGAAAGAGTGGGAGTACATGAGATGGTATGGGCACGTAATGAGGATAGAGAAGGAGAGGATGTCAAAGATAATGATGGAGATGAAGTATGAAGGAAAATACCGCAAAGGAGACCAAGAAAGATTTGGGAGAAGCAGATAACAGAAACAGACTGGAAACAGTTGATAGTAATGAGAACGTACATGAAATAATTAGGGATACGTGAATACTCTAAAATTCAAGTCGAGTTTTTGTAGTTTTTCAAAGTCTTAACTTGATAACAGAATTTTCCAAAACTAAAAAAATAAATAAAAAATAGAACCATCAACATTTTCAACTTTATCTAAAAATGTTGAGTTTATTAGATAGATATAATTTTGAATTATTATTTCAAAGCATAAAATAAATATAACTTTTACAACTCTCTTAAGTTTATTTAAAAATTCAAATTTGTGTTATTAAAACTTTTTTTCACAAAATTTGTGTTTGTGGTTTCAATGCATGGCATATATTACATGAACTTGACTCGAAGTAAAAAATGTTTTCTTGCTCACAACCTAGTACATCTTATACATAAAAGAGTTTTGTCAAATGGATTGGGATGGCTGCTCTGCAACCTCATAACTATCTTATCATAGGTTCTTTAGCTTGGGGCAAGCCACCCAATTACATAAATGGCGGAACACCTGGCGTCCGCAGTGGAAATAGTCAGCCCATCCCGAGGTTTTCTTGACCTAACTGTAAATGTACACTTGGTTGTTAGAGCCACCAACCCATGTATGTCAGTGACTCAGACCTCATTGGGTATCTCAGGAAATCCCTGCCCCAGGATCGAGAAGAGTTAGCCCCTACATAAGTAACAGCTAGAATTATAGAGGAAGTCAGCTTCTCAGACTTTGGAAAAACTGGTGCTTATAGATCCATAAATTAGTACAGAGTTTTTAATCTGATTCAAATTGATTAGTTAAAAGTTGAAATTTATTAAAAGTGAGCTTAACTGTACTATAGTATATGGTTCCTTGCAAAAGCATTGAACTGCCAAAAAGTCAGTTTTCAATTTGGTAATATTGGTCTTTAATAAATACTTTTAAAAGTACACATTTTCATTTTTCATTTATAATTTTTGTTTCTTTCGCTCATTATCTATGTGGTTTTTGATTTCAGAATTATTAACAGTGCAGATGCTGTGATGGATCGTTCTTTGATTTTGATTGAAGAGGCATGGGAGGCATTGCAAAACCCTGACCGACCCAACAATGCCCAAAATTTAGCTCAGGTGGCCAAGGATGTTTCACAGGTTAGATTTTTATCTCATTGGTAAAGATTGCTTTTTAAATATTCTACCATACAATAGAGTTGCTGAGTCTCTCAAATACTATAATATCTTCAATTTTACAATCTTTAGATTTTTTTTTACAATTATCACTAACATTTAAGAATATATTTGATATTTCTGTTTAGATTTGATGCTCTAGTAATTAGAAATAATTGTTATATATGGAAGGAAGTACAGCAGAGAGTAATCTTACTTGTTACTAATCAAGATAATTATCGGCTGCTATTGATGTGACATCTCACTACTGTGGAAAAACCAAAATATGGCTACAACATAATTTTGCCATGTCCTCATTAAACAGAGTTTGGTTGTTAAGATAATAATTTCATGTTCATATCTGTCCTTTTATCCATTTTGAATTTTTCCAGGCCTTGAACAAATGTGTAGGCTGCCTACCAGGGCAGAAGGATGTGGATGAATCTATCAATAGTATTTCTGATGCTTCTCAAATTCTTGCCACTGGCGAGTTCCCACATACAAATAAATCTTATGGGTGAGATTGTGTACTACATTCTGCTTGAATTATTCTCAAAATTAAAATTAAAATACAACTTAGTCTTCTACTAAAAAAAACTTGATTAAATTCCTTCTTTAGAAACAAACTTAATCTTTTATTGTGGGAGTTAACTGGAATTGAAAATTTAGTAGAATACATAAAAACCACATATTATTCTTCAAGCTTTCACCGTCACAGACAGCTTCATAAGATAAATGATAAACATGGCCACTGATTATCTTATANGGCTACCTGCTTAACTGCACTCGGTTTATTTAAAAAAAATTATTTACCACAAATTCATAAATATCTTAGTTGTTTCATTAAATTGCAAATCTTAACATGTAATGTGATTACAGCCAATTGCAACAAGAGTTGAATTCTGCAGCTGCGCATCTAAATGATGCATCATCAGACGTAGTGTCCTCCGTTCGTAGCCCAACCCAACTTGCCACCACTTCCCGCAACTTCAGTTCGGCATTTGGAGACCTCATGGGTGTCAGCATGGAAATGGCTGGACAGACCAAGGTTGGCTCGGCATTCTAACAAATTATATTTCGCTTACTGTAGTAAACAGTTTATTAAGCTTTTTATTTGTATTACATTTTAATAAATTTATCTAATCTACTTATTTATGTTTATATAATATGTAGTGTTAAATTTGGAAACACTATTATGATAATCACTTTAATTAGACTGGCAAGAAGTTGTAAAAATGATGTTAGTGAATCATAACATAAATTTATTTTTAACAAAATGAATTATTGCCTAATGGCTTGGAAATGTATAAAGAAGCATGTAGAAACACTGTACAGTGATATAAAGTAATTGATAGTGAAGGAGACAACCTGAAAGGATAGTTAGGTTAGACCTAGATAGAAAAACATACTTTTCATTTTTTTCTCTTCTTTACTTCTTAGACTAATGCAATATTACACTTCACACATTGTTTTAAATTTTCAGAAAAAATCCTTTATTATGTGAAGAGACAAATTAAAAACACACAAAACACAAAGAAAGATATCCTATTGAATGACATGTTTCTAGAATGATTTGAAATATATAACTCATTATATATTTACATATTTCAAATCATTCTAGAAACATGTAGTTCCATAGCATATCTTTCTTTTTATTCTAAAAGCATGTATTTATATAGCAGATCTTTCTTTTCCTGCTTAACTGCACTCGGTTTATTTAAAAAAAATTATTTACCACAAATTCATAAATATCTTAGTTGTTTCATTAAATTGCAAATCTTAACATGTAATGTGATTACAGCCAATTGCAACAAGAGTTGAATTCTGCAGCTGCGCATCTAAATGATGCATCATCAGACGTAGTGTCCTCCGTTCGTAGCCCAACCCAACTTGCCACCACTTCCCGCAACTTCAGTTCGGCATTTGGAGACCTCATGGGTGTCAGCATGGAAATGGCTGGACAGACCAAGGTTGGCTCGGCATTCTAACAAATTATATTTCGCTTACTGTAGTAAACAGTTTATTAAGCTTTTTATTTGTATTACATTTTAATAAATTTATCTAATCTACTTATTTATGTTTATATAATATGTAGTGTTAAATTTGGAAACACTATTATGATAATCACTTTAATTAGACTGGCAAGAAGTTGTAAAAATGATGTTAGTGAATCATAACATAAATTTATTTTTAACAAAATGAATTATTGCCTAATGGCTTGGAAATGTATAAAGAAGCATGTAGAAACACTGTACAGTGATATAAAGTAATTGATAGTGAAGGAGACAACCTGAAAGGATAGTTAGGTTAGACCTAGATAGAAAAACATACTTTTCATTTTTTTCTCTTCTTTACTTCTTAGACTAATGCAATATTACACTTCACACATTGTTTTAAATTTTCAGAAAAAATCCTTTATTATGTGAAGAGACAAATTAAAAACACACAAAACACAAAGAAAGATATCCTATTGAATGACATGTTTCTAGAATGATTTGAAATATATAACTCATTATATATTTACATATTTCAAATCATTCTAGAAACATGTAGTTCCATAGCATATCTTTCTTTTTATTCTAAAAGCATGTATTTATATAGCAGATCTTTCTTTAATGTTTTGTGTGTCTCTTCACATGATAAAGGAATATTTCCGAAAATTTTAAACGATGTGTGAAGTGTAATATTGAATTAGTATAAAAAGTAAAGAAGAGTAGAAATGAAGAGAGAAGTGTGTTTTTCTATCTAGGCCCAACCTAACTATCCTTTTAGGTGGGCTTCCTTCACTATCAATTACTTTATATCACTGTACAGTGTTTCTACACTGTCTTATTCTGTCTTATTATAAACTTATTTTTGTTATTATAACTACTATGTAAAGGTTATTAAAGCTGTGATTTTAAAAAAAATCATATTTTCTTAACATGAACTTGAACTTTAAGACCTGAATTTTAACAAAACAAAATAGCTTACATCTATTTTCAAATATTAATTATTGATACTTTAATATTGATTTGTGAAAATTAAAAGTTGATACTGCCTTTTTCAGTAAAGGTGGAGCTAAGAGTTAACCTGTGATGTGTGGTGTTGACTGATGTTTGTCTGGTGTTGTCAGGATGTGGAAGTTCAAGGTCAGATGGTAGTGTCCTTAAAGAATGTGTCCATGGTGTCGTCTACCCTCTTGGTCACAGCCAAGTCTGTGGCAGCAGATCCTTCCGCTCCTAATGCTAAGAACCAGCTTGCTGCCGCTGCTAGGTTGGTTAATATTCTTTTGTTTGTTCTTCGTGCATTAATATTATTATTGATAGTAATAATAATAATAATATCATCACGAGATTGGTACTAAAACGCTATTTCTCTCTCACCATTGTAGTATCTTTATTTGAGATATGAGTAGGAGCAGATAAAAGCAGGTGTGTGAGTGAGAGGAAAAGAATGGCCGAGACCATCCATCCTCCTTTACTCACGTTCATACTTTTTCCTCCCTCACACATTTGTTTCTCTTTTGATCTCTCTTTAGAATATTGCAATAGATATGTTTGGCCATGTGAATGAATGTGTGCTGTGTATCTTACTCAGGGCAGTGACAGACAGTATCAATTATTTGGTGGACGTATGCACATCGGCCGCTCCCGGCCAGAAGGAGTGTGACAACGCCATCCGCAACATCCAGTCGATGCGTCCCCTGTTGGAAAACCCTAATGAACCAGTTAATGAGGCCACATATTTTGAGTGCCTTGATACAGTGATGGAGAAATCTAAGAGTCTAGGTGAGTGAAAGCACATTTACTAACGATCAAAGAGCACTTGAGTGTTTTTGTGTTTTAACTTTTAACATATAATTTTTGCCCATAGCTCAGATTTTCTAGGCTTAGAAATTGTAAGCTTCTCGTAGCAGGGGATTTCCTTAACTTGTATTGTATTTCTGGTGATGAATGACTTCTGGTTTACTCTTCTATGTACTGGTCTAGATGTTGTCTGTTTTTTTCCCCCTGGTTTGTTTGGCTCGGTATTTTAATAATGTATCATTTTCTTATTTAAAGTATAATTACAAACAGGCTAAGCACCTAAATACTACCTTATCCTAATTCCCTATGTTAACCCCCTTACCCTATACTAAATTAACTAAATCTTATTATTGAGATAGTCTTCGCCGGGATCTCTACTTTAAGCCTGATGGTGACCAGAGGGCTGCCAAACAGCCACCTTTTTCCATCTTGACCCAGGAGACCCAATTGCCTCAATCCCTTTATCTTGTTGCCAAGAGAAGGGATGAGCCGACTTAGGGTTCTCTCCTGTGTCCAGGTGTTGTCATTACGTCTAAAGATTTTTTCGGCTGGAAAGTTGGTCCTTCAGGTTGTTAGGGCATTCCCAACCTTTCTCAGGACCCATCAGCCAAACTGGTTTCCAGGTCCCAATTTGTGTCCATCATATTCCAGCTATTTATTGCCTCTCCTCTCCGAAGGGTTGCTTACGTTATCACCTAAATTGGTCACATGTAAATTTGGACTATATTTCTCTGTGAACTTAAAACAAATGTTAAATAATGTCTTATATAGAGATGTCACGATACCTGTTTCTCTCGATTCTGATTCTTAAGTTCAACCTCGATTCTTCGATTCTCGATTCCGATCCTTAAACATTTCCTTTTTCATTATTTTTCCAAGCAGTATTGCAGAGAAAATCTAACGTGCCTGATTACCCCCCCTCAAGGCCAAACTTGAACTCAACCATTACAATGCATGATCGCTTGAAACTTTAATCTCACAATCTTATAGATATTTACTAAACACATTAAAAGTCTTCAAAATTAAAAATTCAAATAAACTCAAAATTAATTCAATAAATTGCAGATTGTATAACGGAAAGAACACATTTCACACATTACAAAAATCTCAAGTTGTCCACCATAACTGATCCTACGCATGTTAGTTTGCCAGAAATTAATAATGGAAGTTTTGGCAACAATATATTGATAATCTATTGAATTAAAATAAATATCACTTTTTTTTTGCTCCATTCTTATTAACTACTTAGATTTTTGTTCTAGTTTTTATTAAACTTGTCTTATTCAAAGAGCTAAATAAAACATTAAAAATTGAAAAGCGACAAAGGATATAAATGCAAGAGAGCGGCCATTTTAATTTGATAGGAATATTGTACCTTTCGATATACACGTTGTGATATATCAATTAATGATAGATATATTGATATATACAAAAAATTGCCATTCTAGTTTCTGTATTATATATCAATTGTTTGTTTATAATCAATTCATATATTCTGACAGTCTCACTTAACTTTTACTTTTAAAAAAAAGGGTGTCAAAGTTGTTAAGTTTTTACCTCTTGATACTGTCAGAATGTCATGTCGTATTATATACAATACCATTTATTCTTCATGTACTATATTCGGACCATTACGGTATATTTACAATATGCTGGTATTTAACTGAAACGGCAACTAAATTAATATGAGAGATAATAGATTATTACCTATTTTGAATGTTGCGGTTTTGTTTAGTTGCTGGTTTTATTGAGAACTAAGAATCGCGTGGCAAGAATCGTAATACTAAGATCGATTCTCAACTCTTTCAATACCAGTAAGAATCGAGGGTATCAAGGAATCGATTTTGACAGTCCTAGTTTTATATTAATGCTATATAAAGACATATATAAATTGCAACCAACACACTATTGTATGGTTTCAGGTGATGGTATGACAGGGATTGCAAACCATGCAAAGAAGTGTGAACACGAACAGTTTGGTGAGGCAGTGAAGAATGTGTCTAGCTCTATATGTGGTCTCGTGGAGGCTGCAGCCCAAGCAGCTTATCTGGTGGGTGTATCGGACCCCTCGAGTGTGGCGGGAAGACCCGGTCTGGTGGATCAGACACAGTTTGCGCGAGCCTCCCAGGCCATCCAGTCAGCCTGTCAGCATCTCACCAATCCTGCCACAACCCAACAGCAGGTATCTGATCGTCCTTACAACAAAATTAGAAAATTTAAATTTGCGGCTCTCACTTGGTAAAAAAAAATAATTTATGCGAAGTTTCAAAATTCAAATCTAAATCTGAATCCAACAAATATTTATATTCAATTCAACATTCAGAATATTAATACTAATGAAAATTTATAAGAATAAAGAAGAAAAAAAACTAAAAAGTGCAAATTTAATGTTAATTAAATTTGTAATTTTTAGCTTAGAGGGTACTAACAACCCCTTTTCACCCTGTTAAGGCCACCTTTTTCGATAAACAGTATGTGTATATGATAGATATAATACTCGGTCTTCAATATATTTGGTCAGGTTGAAAATTAATTTTTTGACTACAGAGGCTAGGGTGGTCTAAACTTTTTCTCCAAGCACTAATTTTTAAACCTCTGGTTTTATTGGAGAAATACCAAATTAGCTCTAAAATCACCCAGACTACAGTAGCCCCATGGCTTCTTTGGTGCTGACTGACAGTTCACAGCTTACTTCTGACAGTCAAAATTTAGGTATATACCTACATTTTTAATTTCAGAAGTGACAACTGCTAAAGACATAAGGCTAAAGGCATACTTTAACTTAAAAGTGCTCAGTGCAAATTTTCTTACTTAAAGGATGAGGACGCTTTGTAAATTTCTAAATTATAGATAAATATATACTTAGCATTTACACTGTTTAAATCCTTGCTCTAAGTTACCATAAAAAAAACCCACTCCAAACAGCTTCTATAGGTATTTATTATTCAATTTTTTCTAGCTTCTGAAGCAATATTAATATTAATTTGTAAGCTACAATAAGTAAAGTTCCTTTTAAAGCTCTTGGCTCTTTTCAATTTAACCTTTCACATCTGTATTTTAATGTATTTATAGATGTATAATGAACAGAATTTAAAAACAACAATTTAATTATGATATAATGGGAATAAAAAATTATAATGGAAACATCATATGTATACATCAAAATAACATATCAAATTTAATATTGTTGACTTATCTTCTGAATTGTTCACAAACATGTAATTTGCCACAGGTTTTGTCAGCTGCAACAATCATTGCAAAGCACACTAGCTCACTTTGCAATGCCTGCCGTGTAGCCTCCTCGAAGACTACCAACCCGGTAGCCAAGCGCCACTTCGTGCAGTCAGCCAAGGATGTCGCAAACTCCACCGCCAATTTGGTGAAGGAGATCAAAGGTAAATTGTGTTACATGTCATCACACAAAAGCTCTCATGCATTGAGCAAGATTATCTGACCATCTTTGAGAGACCTAATTGGTTTGGACATAGTCTTAGATTGAAAAAAATTATACCTAGATATTAAAATTGAATCAAACAAAGCTGTGTCCATGTGTCATTTTTCAATTTAAGAGAATTATTCTAGATCGGGCTACATCTGTAACCTAAAGGTCATTTCCATCTTCTAAGATTTGCTATTAATGTGTAAATAATTGTACAAGCATTAACTTAATTCCTCTCGACCTTAAGCTTGTGTAGCTTGTGTTTTAATTTGATAACATAATTTACACAAAACTTCCATATTATCTTTCACAGTTAAAAGTGAAAGGGCAAAGGAAAGAGAGAAAGGAACAAACACAACATGGCTTTTATAATGAAACAATTCACACCTATTCTCCTGTCACAGAACAAAAAGGTAATGGCTTCCCTTTGGATTTTCTTTTACATGAAATATTCAGCTCTGGACCAAGACTACAGCGACCGTAACCGCGAGAACTGTGCTACAGCCACTCGGCCCCTACTGGATGCTGTAGAAAGCTTGTGTGCATTTGCCGGGTCACCAGAATTCTCCAGCCAGCCTGCCAAAATCAGTGTGGCTGCCCGTGCTGCACAGGAGCCCATCACTTCTTCAGGCCGTTCCATCATTGACGGCTCCTGCTCTATGGTGAAGGCAGCCAAGTCCCTGGCCGTCAGCCCTAGAGACCCCCCCACTTGGCAACTGCTGGCCAATCACAGCAAGTGTGTCTCAGACTCGATCAAGAAGCTTGTCTCATCTATCAGGTAGCTTGTCTTTCCCTTCTATGTTGGTGATAAAATATTTAGAAAGTTATTTCTTATATTCAAATTAGCGTTTGCCCACAGCTTCTATCTCATTAATATCAGTTTTAAAAACATGTTCATTAAAAAAATAATGTTTTCTAATCCCAGAGTTTTTCATTTCCTGCACAGAGAAGAAATCACGCAATGTATTAAGTAGAAACTTTGAAGTTCATCAACAAAGTATATTTAGGATCAAGAAATTCAATGTAGTGTAATTATTAATGTTTTAACATTAGACACACATAATAGTGGTATTAATTAAAGAAACTAAGTAACAAAACTTAAGGCAAAGCCTTCTTGCAAACGTTAGTGGTTTTATCATCAGGAGCGAACAGTTATAGGTTTCTGCTAGAATTATCACAGGAGCACAACACATATGTGAGAAACATTTGCTTAGGAGATCAATGCCTGTCACCTTCAGGGTATTTCCTTGCCGCTCTGTCGATTGTCATCACATAGCAAACCTTGATAAGAAACATGTTAGTCACTAGGCGCAAGGTCAGGGCTGTAGGGGGTGTGATCCAATTGCTGCCAGCCAAAAGATTCGATGAGAGCTTGCGTTTGGGCAGCAAAGTGAGGACTCGCATTGTTATTAAGCAACAACACTTCGGCAGACAACAAGCCCAGACGTCTATTCTGGATTGTGCAGCGAAGTTTTGTCATGTTCATACAATACGCAGCTGCATTTATTGTTGTCGGCACACGTGTGTGAAAGAATGAATGTGCAGGATTTCAAAATATATTCGCATGCATTGCTCCACCGACGACGAAGGGAAAAGAACAGTTCAGGAATGGCTTTCCTCGCTGGCAGAAGACTTCTATGATGAAAGTCTACAAAAACTTATCTCACAATATAAAAAATGTTTAAATAAAAACAGAAACTATGTTGAAAAGTAGCTGAAGGTATATAGATTTTAATTTTAATTATTTAGCCATTGGGCCACCTTAATTTTAGAACATTAAACTGAAGGTATATAGAATCGTCTAAAAAAAAAAAGTACCCAAAAATATTTAGTGGTTTCTATTCTATGCAAAATGGTCTGTAATTAAAAAAACATCCCTCGTATATTTGACATTCCTCATAATAAATTTATGTAAAGTAAATAATTTATATTGTATCAGTACAAAGCCAATGTAAAGTTTCCCAAACTCTGGCGTGTTTTCAGGGATAAGGCGCCAGGACAGAAGGAGTGTGACGATGCGATTGAGAAGCTGAACGCAAAGATTCGAGATCTTGACCAAACTTCACTGTCAGCTGTCTCTCAGAGTCTCTCTCCACGGCGAGACAATACATTGCAAGGCTTCACCGACCAGATGGAGAGTTCTGCCACAGAGATATCAGAGAAACTTGAGCCCTTGAGGTCTGCAGCCAAATATGGAGCAGAGAACATTGGACATGCAGTGAGTAAATGTTATCTATTTAACATAGCTCGGGCAGCATAAGAAACAACATATTTAGTAGATAGGAAAGTTGTTGTCCAGTGGCGACACTGTAAATTGTGAACTGTGTTGTTCTTTTCACTATAAAAGTCATATTGTGTTTGTTCCCTTTTATACGTTTTCAAGGTTTTTGATTACGGGAAGTTTGTATTAGGGCTTCACTTAGATAACCAGACAAATGTATTTATAAAGTTTGTTACTTGAAATAGTTTGTCTCCAAATTTGATGTTTTCTTAAAAACTGGACAAGTTACTACAAAAACATAAATACCAGCCCTTTATGAAAGCTCCTCTATTGAAAGAGCATTGAAAACACCAGTCTGGGACTTGCATCACAACAAATTCATGCGTGACTAAGTGCAATGATAACAATCTATGAGTAGTGTAGGAAATTGCTTCAACAGACAAACATCAAATCTTTGCTAAAAATTCAAAAATAGTTACACTTATTGTGTCGAGTCAAAAAATTGTTCAAATACAAACTGGTTTAAGGTAACTCGTGTGTAGTAGTTAAAGCAATTATATATGATTGGTATTTCAATATCCTTAATTAAATTTAAAACCATTGTTATTTACTACATTTTGTTGTATAATATGGTTTCATTTTATACCCAAAAAAATATTTTTTTTATACTAGACTTAGATAAAAGTACAGTAACTTTATAGACACAAAAAAAATTGAAATCCTAGAAAATAATGCGATTTTTTTTTTAAACTAAATCTAAAAAATTAATTATTCCTATTTAGTTTGATTTAAGGCATTTCTGTTTGTTTTTCTGGGCAAAACATTTTTACTTATAAGAGGAAAAATTTGAAAGAAAATTAAATAACTATTTCTATAATATTTAGACTTTTATTAGTCCATGTTTTTCACTAAAAAGCTGAATTCTCGCTTTTAATGAAAAACTGTACCATGTACATCTTAAACATCATTAATGTTATAACGTCGGCGCTCTCAGGTAGGATGTTAGAACCAAGCAAACAACTGAACTCTAGATTCTAGGCAATGTTGAACTGTATACAAATTAATGTTTCTGTTACTATTACTATATACTTAAATTTGATATTTTTAACTATTTAAAAACGATTTTAAAACATACTTTACTTTATATATCTGTTTCTTATTCCATTCAAAAAAATTAAAATAATATTAGTACTTTTTTATTTTTTTACTAACATAATTAAGTTTTGAAATAATATATTTATTCAACCCAAGCTCCACAAATACTAGGAGCTTTATAATAAGCTCACTTGAAATTGACTTGAATTAAACTTGAGATCGCAAACCCCTACATTTTGATTATTTTTCTATTATAATTTTATTTGAGAGTTATTGTTATTTTTAAATCATGTTTTAAAGTGTTATTTATGGTTTAAAAACCAATAGATCTTTTTTTAAAAAAAATTTCAACATATTTACTCTTTATAAAAATGATTGTTCATTCTTATTATAAGAAAAAATGTTTTCATATATTTTTAGACTCTCACATTTTAAAATAACTAACCCTTTTAGTGCCACGAGCTGATCTGATCGGCTCCGCCTACTACTTAAAAGTGCCAAAGCTGATGAGGTCGGTTCTCCAGATTTGAGATTGTTTTCGCTTTATCTGATTGATAGTATAGTAGTATTATATATCACTGGAAAGAGAACATTTCCATCTTTTATTTTATATAAGGTTGGCAACAAAAATTAACCATAAATAGTTGTTATTGGAACTGGGAGTTTAGTACATTTACAATGGGATGGTCACGTACTAAATTTGCTAAGTGCAATGCCGTTTTATGTACGAGCTGCATGGAAAAACATAAGTGTGGCTGATGTGAATGGTTTTGTAAACAGTTTTCCAATGTACGGGTTAAATTGTTCTTAGTTTAGAAAAATATGCTATTTAGATTTTCATGTTATGTCATGTAAATGAAAAGATTTCTTTACCAATGTAAGTAAATAGGTATAATGACTATAAATTATATACTATTTTTTTTAAATATGAAATTATTCATTATAAAAGGTTTTTTGAAAAACACATTTATTATGTGTAGGCCTAAATATTTATACATGAGGTAAGCAATAAAATAAATCTTGCTGTAAGGTAAGCAATAACAGCCCAAAAATGTTTAATGTAGGATATCAAATAAAAATTCCTGTAACTACTATTTACAATCATATATTTTCAAAACTTTATTTTCTTGTATAAAACTAAATGCACAACAGCAAAATAATATTGAAATATATATATATATAAATTTTTTTTAAATATGTTAATTAGCATTATTTTTGAAAAAAATTAAATTTAAAATTCAGAAATTAAATAAATATAATTAAATTGTATTAATTTATTATTATTAAAGAACAGTACATACGGATTAAAATTATAGAAAAATCAAAATAACCGCTTCATAAATAAAGGTTTGGTGAATTTTATTGCAAACCCTTACAAAAATGAGGAAATAGTTGTGGCATTCTTTGCACACAAAACCTAACAAGCCTCTGGCACTCTTTGCACGTGAATTCTGGAATAGGCGTGGCACTATAAGGGTTAATATACTTGAACTCATCTTTTTGAAATGCTTGACTTGAGTTTGACTCAAATGAAAAAACCTTAGCTCGCAGATCCCTACAATTCACCAAAATAGATATAAATGTGAAACAGCTCATGTTTTATTTTTATATATAGATGCTCTAAGGTGGCGATTCCCAAACTTTTTAAATGGCATACCACCCAGACAATTGACATAATTTGGGTTAAGCCTACCACCAAGATAATGGATATTTACTATTTCGGTATATTTTTAATGGTACCTCATGATATAACAACACCGACTTTGTGGCTATCAGAGCTTGAATCAGTACTGCCACCACCACAACCTTGTTTAAATCTGTTTTTCTTTTGGTTGGACTTGATTGTAGTATATTTATCAAATTTTATTATGTCTTATCTTTGTACTACTTTGATTTCCTTCTTTCGTTTGGCTTCTCACGGTGTACCACCGGGGATTAATTGTATGTATCACAGTTCGGGAACTGATGCCTTAAGGATGTATGGTCATAGTTTAAATTCTAATTATGGCTCCTTTTTTTATATTGATGTATGTTATTACAGGTGAACCAGATGGTGCAGTACTTTGAGCCACTTGTGAGTGGGGCCATTGGAGCTGGCTCTAACATGGTCCACTCCAAGCAACAGATGGTGTTGTTGGATCAGACCAAGACAGTAGCGGAGTGTGCACTCCAGCTAGTGTATGCAACCAAAGAAGGAGGCGGCAATCCTAAGGTTAGCTTATTTACTCACTTAGCTTCAAGGATATTTCGTATTGAAATTCTATACTATTATAATATTTGTATTATTAGTAAGCCTGTGCGAATCCATGATTTTCCATTTCGAGTTGAATCCGAATCTTGGCAAACCAGGTAGAATCGATTCCGAATCGAATATCATGCTCAGAATTTTTTTCTAATCTAATTCGTAACGAATATCATACTAAAAATAAAATATCGAAAATGACTTTGAAGGTACTCACTTCAGTGGACAAATGGTCTTAGGTGTCACTCTCGTTTTGGACCAAACTGCTGATGACAGGGATATTGGGATTAGAATCCTAATTGGGTGTACCAATGGTGTACCAATGGTGGTCTTCCAAAATGATTTTCCACTCCCTGCAAATCTGGGTACACCTCTAAAGCCAACCTTCCTCATCTGTAATTCTTTAGCATAATTATTTCAAATGCATATAACCAGAACATTAATTACATTTACCCTATATAACTTTGTAACAAACCACGGGTCGGGCTCCTTTTGTTACGAGCCGTTCGCCGCCCTCATTTCTTATCTTACTTATGGGTGTCATCTGGAAAGCTCTCGTATTTTAGCTATGTCATATTGAATTGCATTGATAGGTTGTTACTTTAGGAAAAATACTTGTTCACTTGTTGTTATTTATTTAAATGCATACTTATTGTTTGTTACACTATTTAACCTCAAACATGTTGGTAATATACATTTTATAATGATAGTTCAAAACATGTCTGTTCCGCATGTAGATTCAGCAGGGAAGACGAGTACAAAACTATATCATCTTTCAAAGCTTGGGTCTGTATTTCCCGTAGTATTGTACCCAGGTCACTACTTGATTTCTTTCCATCTACCAATGGGGTTATTTTATCTAAGTGCGAAAACTAAAGATAGGCATGGCTTAACTATGCACCTGCTCTTAAATACTGGGTAGTACAACCCGGAAATAAAATAAACCATGCTTTGAACACGTGCAGCTAAATAAAGAAAAATAGAAACATGGCTGTCGTTTAGAAAAGATGAATTTAATTTAAATTATCAGAAAATAAGAAAAATGAAAATATATACGTTAAAATATGATTTTAAATACTAATAAAGATGGAAAAATCAATGTCATTACAACTTATTAAATTAAAAAAAAAAAAAATTAGTAATGTGNTAAATTAAAAAAAAAAAAAATTAGTAATGTGACAAGATAACTTGCATAAATTATTATCAAAATATTGTTTGGTTAAGGTGGAACACCTCAATTTGCAAATTTTGTGTGTCCCTGAACATGCAGAAACAAGTAGATTATTGTAAAATGTCTCATAAACCCTGCACCCCGCCTCCCCCCTCCAATCCCTCAAAAGTCATACCTCCCCCTCTTCACAAAAATCCTGGATCCACCCTTGCAAAAAAGGTGGGCCCAGCCACTTTTTAAAAATAAAATATATTTTCCGTTACAAACAACTCTTATGTAGAACTAGAAATAAATGGAATAGAATAACAATATATTTAGGGATATAATAAAAGAAAATAGGAAGTAGGACTCTAAATATTGTAGTTAGACTTCAAGTTAAGGATTATTATTATTATATAGGAAATAAAGTAAATAATGTCACAAACAACTGTCCCCCATGTGATTCCTTTACGACCTGAAGCTCGAGCTAATGTCTATTTTCACTCGCCCATGCAACTGGTTTCCGGCCTGTTTATATTAATTTGTTAAGAAACTATGAATTATAGATTCTAATTGTGTACTAGGAGTAAATCCATTGATTTTGTGTCCAAATTTTGAATCAAATCTGAGTTTTTTTATATATAATTTTCACGCCATTAATTTTCTTGTGGTTGCATGTTTATATAATATCAAGCTATTCTGAATTATTTTATTTGTTAAATAATTACATTCCTTCATTCAATATCATGTGATAGTGAGGGTTCCAGTAAAAGCCAGCAAATCTGTCACAGTAAGAACAACACTTATCCTCTGAAATACATATTGATAGGAGTGTGCGAGTACTCGAAGATTTTCACAAAACTAAAAAAATTTGTGTACTCATAATTTTCAATATTTTTCTTGAAATTTCCAGTATAGTTGAGTTATTTAATTTTAAGATATAATTCCATAGCAACTAGAGTCCCTCAATATATCTTTACTTAACATCCATTACTGTTTCCAGACTATGGCCTGGGTCACTTTCCTCAATATATCCTTTTGTTTAGTTAAAAAATCTACAATTGAATTAAATTTATTTAAAAATTCACATTTGTGTGATTACACATTTTTTTCACAAAATAAGGCTATTTGGAATAGAGCACTAAGCTAAATCACGGTTTAAATTAGGAGGGATAGCCAGCACACTTACCTTGATGATACTGGAGTAGAAATCCCTCTTAATTTCACAAGATAATTTATTTATTTAAAAAAAAATATGTTTATACTTACTAATGGTTTATGCATAGATCTATTCAAGAAATCCAACTACAATATTTATTATACAAATATTACTCTTTACTACTTGAACTTGACATTTTTTTAATGTTTTTATTCAAATTCAATTCGAAGTGAAAAATGCCTACTTGCTCACTCCCACATATTAATAGTCATATTGGTAAAGTAAAGATTGGAATTTAACAAAGTGGTATCATACTAAACTTCTTACCATTGAACATGACATCATACAACCATATTGGAGTGTTTGTTTTGTTAAATGTATCGTACATTTTATCCTCCCAGGACAAATTTACTGAACTTTATGGTGTATTCATCAAGGTTTCGCACACCTGGTATATCGGAAAAACGCAAGTAATTCTGGTATTTGTAAAAAAAAATACAGGAGAATTTAAAAAAAATTAAGCTAAATAATTATATTTATGAATTCAGAACACTTAACAGCTAACAGCTAACAGCTTGTATTAATAAAATAGTGGCAACCCTGATTCCAGTTTCTCATGATAAATTATTCTATTAACTGTTTTAAATTAAAATATGTTTCACACTACAATGAAGTGTTACGAAATGTCCAAGTATTTTTGAGAATTTGTTTCTGGAACTAGGCGGTGAACATCCATCCTGATATTGACGACTCGGCTGAGGCGACCCGTGATTCCTTACATGACCTTGGGAAGACCTTGGAGCATCTGGCAACACAAGCAGGTGTGGTGACTGGCGTCATGGACACAATAACCCGAGCCATGGCTCGCGTGGCTGATAACCGTGTGTCCACTATCAGCATCACAGAGACTGGCCACAGCTTTGTCGACTATCAGACACGCATGGTGGCATCCTCTAAAGAGATAGCAAGAATTTCACAGGAGATGGTGAGGCTCATGTTCACCGGGGATATGTGTGTAGTAAAGAAAGGTTTTACACTTGTGATAGCCAATTTTTTGTATATAATGATTAGAATCCCATTAGTTGGTCCAATAAAATACATAGCTTTCACTCACTAGTATCAAACTAACATTGTATATCACTGTTTAGTTCTGTACACCCATTACTGTTTCTAGACTATGGCCTGGAACAGTTTTTATTCAAGTCATATAATTTTTCCACTGCCGGCTTGTTAGGGCTGTCGTAGCTTCATATGCCTTATAATCTATCTTAAGACTAGGACAAGCACAACATCCAGTCCCAGACCTTTAACTTATTAATGTGAAAGGGTAAACCCATATTTTCACCACTGATACATTTTTGGCCATGCCGGGAATAGAACCCGGAACACTTAGCTCAGTAAACAGGCACACTACCGACTGAGCTAAGGTGTCGGATCATCACTGTTTAGTGCAGTTTCAAACTGTTGCTAAACTGACTAACAACTCTACTATTTGATTAAAATCAAGTATCTATATTTTTTCTTTACTCAATCTTGATTTCTTGATTTTAAAAATGTTAGCCCCTATATATATATATATATTTATTTATTAAACTTTTTTCACTGTTTTAGTAGCCCTGTTTTTGATCCATTGTATGTTGAAATAACTTCGTCACTTTATACATGTATGGTAACATACAGCATGTGAGACCCAATTAATAGTACAAGGCTCAATTAATTATCTTAAAATTGTATTTAAAATTGTGTTAATGTTAACACAGGTATCAAAGTCTGGCACAGATGTGGCCCGTCTAGGCCCATTAGCTGCTGAGTTGTCGCACCAGTATGGGCAATTGGCTCACGACTCTGTTGGAGCAGCCGCATCCACCTCCAATGCGGACGTGTCTGTACGTCTGCGCACTGGTGTGCAGGAGCTGGGACGAGCTTGTCTGGATCTAGTCAAGTCTGGGGGAACATGCCAGATGGCACCACAAGGCGACACCTTCGCCCAACGTGAAGTCTCAGAGAGTGGCAGAGTTGTCTCTGAGAAGGTTAGTTTTAATCCACCGCAAACATTTGTGTGGGACAGCCAAAATAGTATATTTACAGTTGAGTCCGCTTTGGCCAAAGTTTATGAATCTCAAACTATAAAACCTTTAAAATCAACTTTTTTAAAAAATAGATCAAGTACTTTGTCAGGAAAAGGATCTAACTTGTATTTTAAATATTCAATTATAAATAAATGGAAGGAAATACAATAATTTAAACTAAATTGTTTTAAATAAACTTTGAAAAGAGGATAAAAGGGTAAGGCCTATACAATTTCCAGAAAACTGTAGCCCTTAAACTTAGCAATTAAAAACACCAGAAAACACATAATTATGAAATTTTTCTAGACACATCAGTCTCCTGATTGATGTACTTTGAAAACTTTATAATTATATGTTTTGTTTTTAACTGTGAACTTTGAGGCTTACAGTTTTCTGGTAATTGTGTAGGCCTTATCCTTCTATCCTCTATTTAATGTTTAGTTTAAAATAGCTGTTTGGCTCCATTTTCTCTTTGTTTACAAACTAAGATGTTTGAAACTATTAGATAATATGTTTATTTTAAGGCCAAATGTCAAATATTGATTTTGGAATTAAGGGCTGGGTTGACACTACTCATATAATCTGAATCCACATTTTAATTTTCCGTTTGAATCTTAATAAAGTGTGTTAAAATGCTACAATTTACAAAAGACCTCAACTGCGACTAAAGTTTATTTGATATCTTAATCTGCATTGGAACTTGGCACTTTTTGAGCCTAACATTTTTCCCAAGTTATCTTTCAATCTTTACAAATCTTAGCACTTTATGTGATGGCAGGCAACAACTTATTCCAGGTGTCTCAAGTATTGGCTGCACTTCAAGCCGGCTCACGAGGGACCCAAGCCTGTATCAACGCTGCAAGTACTGTGTCTGGTATTATCGGTGATTTGGATACGACCATCATGTTCGCTACAGCTGGCACATTGCATGCTGAGAATGAGGAGGAGTCGTTTGCTGATCACCGGGAGAATATACTCAAGACAGCCAAGGCTCTTGTTGAGGATACCAAAACTCTAGTCGCAGGTACATTGGACGTGTAGATTCTTTAGTTTTATAGAAAAAGAAAAATGTTGTTATTTTTCGCAACCTTAGAATATAGCATTGAAAATGATTGTATTTAGTAGAATAGGAACCCAGATTAACTTTCTAGGGGTCTTTGGACATAGGTTTTGAAAATCTTGTAGAACACACATTCTTTATTTGTAGTAAAATTGGCTATGTGTGAACATGCTCTTAACTTTGACATATAGCATTGGCTTATGTTTTAGAATTTTAAGACTTTGACTGTGTAGTAGTCCTTTGAGTTGAGACTATGATCAAATACATATGCTGAGACTGATTTCTTTATTTGTTTGTCAAGGTGGTATCTATACAAGCATTCACACAGAGTTATAGTGTTAAAGTCAATATAGTGAGTGGTACATTCTAAGATTGGTGAAGTTGGTTATGTTGCTGTAGAAAATTTGTACTGTTTTATGGAAGGTGTAAGCTTTGCAAGAGGTGGTTTGGTTACATGGAAATGAACCTGTCAGGAGTTTGAGTTAAGGTTCTATAGTCAGATATGTGGGTTTGGTTCATACAAGGGTGTAGCACAAATTGGTAAGTTATTTTAAGTTGTGCAGGGAGTTTATGATGCTATTAAGTTTGTTGAGGTCAGGCCTATAGGTGGTTACTAAAATAACAATCTTATCAATCTGTGCTGTGTCATGTTTGGTTTGTACCAGTTCTTTTAGTTTTTTGATGAGTATGTATATAACACTTGTAGGGTATAGCTTCCATTGACAAATAAGTGTATAAACTAGTTGGTTAACTTAGACTGTGTTTTGCCATAGGTGCAGCCTCCTCACAGGAGCAATTGGCTGTAGCAGCCCAGAATGCCGTGTCCACCATTGTGCAGTTGGCTGAAGTAGTAAAGTTTGGCGCAGCTTCTCTTGGTTCCAACAATCCAGAGGCTCAGGTATGATTACTATTTAGTGGGAAAAAATATTTTTTAAGTATGCCTGGCAATTAATTTTACTAGGAATTTCAATCAGATTAGGTTAACACTGTGCTTCTTTATAAATAGTTTTGCCTAAATATGGACTGCATCCATAATGTGAGATGACTCAAAGAGAAAATAATTTATACCTAAACTTATATCACTTTGAAAAAGTGAAATTGAATATATGATATCCATCAAAATATCTAATCTTAATTTATTGGTTTTTTTTACTGAGCACAACACTCCCTTCCTTCTAGGGGTAGCGAGAAAGTAAAAATAAAATAACTTTATGTTGTAGCCACTTTTTGATTATTAACTATCACCACGACTAAATACCTTATTATTTTAGAAGAAGAAAGAAACCCACTCTGACAGTTTATGATAGACAAGTGGGTACAAGTTTGATTATTTTGTAGACCCCTTGCTAATAATCGAACTAGGATTGGTGATCAGCTTCAGCCAAGCCCTAGTTCATTCACAATCAAATCAAGGACTTGCAATCTTGATGTCAAACATATCTTCTTATAGGGGTATGTGAAGTCCACTTTTTCAATTCAAAGTGAAGTCAAATTGAATAATGTGAGATATTCCTGAAGCTGAATTGAAGTTTGAATTTCTTATTTAAAAATTTTTTAATGTTGGATAAAATATTATAATTTTATATATATAAATTTAAGAAATAAATACAATTTACAAAATGCTAGATTTCAAACACAATATATTTTGTCTTAAAATGATCGATTAATTATCACTATCACAAAATGTAATTTAATTGTTTTAATTTTTTTTCTATTTTAACATTAATTTGTGATAAAAATAACAGCATAAAATGAATGAAATAAAAGTGTGTTTTAACTTTAAATATTTTTTTCGCGAAGCTTAGTAAATGTCGAATCCAGAATTTTACTTTTTAATCAAAGTCAAAGCAAACAAATATTTAAGAAGAGGTCAAAGTTTTTGAAGTTTTGCACACCCCTACTTTTTTTTATTGAATAACAGATCACAATTTTTTGATCCACTTTTATTATTAAAATCTGGTGTAAAATGCTTCTCAAATATATCAATCACTTTAATCTACCTTTTTTTTCACACTTTCATTTCCCCTTTTTTGAAGGAACCTTATGGCTCCTTTTACACACAATTGATATTTAGTCACACACTTGAATTCAGCCATCATTCAAACCTTTTCTTAGCCTCTTTCATAATTTTACTAATTGTAGCTTTTTTTTAGGGTGTTTTTTCCTCACAATAATATGGTGATGGGTTTCAACTATCAGCTGTTACAGTTAACATTGCTCTAAAATGGAATTTTTCATTCTCTCTCTGGTTTTTATAATGACATATTTTGTTCTCTCCCTGTTTCATAAACATTTTCATCCTTGCTAAAAAGATACTCATGATTGTTTTTAATGAAGGTTGAACGTTGATATCCAAATTTGCCTGGAATTCCCTTGAAAGTACTTTTTGATTCACTTGCACTTTCTTAGAGCTTCAATCAGATGACTTTGTGGCTGATTAGCACCCTATTTGGTCTTTTTCATTGAAACAATATTGTGAACTTTTTTTTCTCCCCTCCCCCTCCCTCTCAAACCTACATTTTTATTCTCCATACCTTCTTAATTATAGACTGAGATTCTTTTATTCCACTATGTTGTAACATCTGACTGAACATAGCACACAATAAATATAATTTATTTATTTATTTAGCACCACATCTTACTACCCATTCGGATACATGTATAAAAATACAATTTAAAAAAAAATCATTATTGTATTAATATGATGCAGAAGGTCAAGAATAAACACTACGATCACAGAAACAGATCTGATATACTTTGATTGACAATTAATAAATATATTATATACAAATATACAAATTGAATGAGTATTGGATGACCACTACAACTATGTGTCATTTTGAAATAGAAATTGGACTTTCCAAACAAGAGCTGAAATAAAAAATAAAAAACGAACCATCTCATTGCCTCAGTATTTTATTGTTGTTAGTGAGCTGGGCAGTTTTGAGGGAGACTATTATTTGTAAAGAATATATACCTGGCAGTCAACCATACAGGCGACAAAAGGTCTAGCTGTCCACAAGGAAGACAACAGGGGAGGAAATGAACTTAACATTTTCTACAAGGGTAACATGTAGTGGATTTGAAACAAAACAGGCAGTATGGGAGTTCCCCCCTTAACATTTGTTTGATGTGATTCAGGTGATGTTGATCAATGCTGTGAAGGATGTAGCCTCAGCCCTGGGAGATTTGATTCAGGCAACGAAAGCAGCTTCAGGAAAAAGCATCAATGACCCCTCAATGAACCACCTTAAAGATTCAGCAAAGGTCAGTACTTTATATCTTTCTTAATATAAAACAAAGCTACAGTTACTTAAAATATCAAGAGTAACACTTTATTACATTGAAGAGTAAAATAATAAATATTTTTAAATGTATCAAACACATTTTTATGAAAGCTATATTGTGAATTAATATAGTCAGCATTGGCTATAGACGTGACGATACAGGGTTGCCACAAACCAAACCATAATCCCTTGCAACAATTTATACAGCGTTACCCAGGTAAGTGTGCAAACTACTCTATTTACTTTTAACACATTCTGCCGCACGGGCATGCTGACCCAATTTAGGAAATTTTGAATTTTCCTTATGAAAACACACTCAAAAACTCACACCTATATTAGTGTGTGTTAGTTTGTCATTTTTCTTTTTAAAGTTTTTTTTATTTCGTTTAATATTTCAGCAAAATAAAACTTGAAAATCCAAAATAAATATTCATTTTCTTCATTGCTTTGTTCAAGATCTGAACCAGGATTATAAATTCAAGAGTTTCATTGATCGAATTTTCGAGTAATGTGTATTTTGAGAACACCATCTTGCTATTGTTAATATTAACATGAAGAGTGGAGGATTCATATCCACAAATAATAAAAATATTTTATATTTCTTTAAAGTGCTGTAACCTAGATTTTTTTATTACCTTTGAAAGTTGATAAAGCATAGGACACAAAGACCAAGCAAAGCTCTTGCGGAATCATCAATACTCATTTGTGAGTGAACACAAATGCAGCTCAAGCTTTGTAGCAGTGTTTTTCACTAATATTGTAAACTTTGTTGCGTATGTGTGTGATGTTTTAACATAATTATGTGTTCTGACTTATTGGCAAAATTTATTTTATAGCAAACGCTAAGCAAACTAGCTACACACATTGTATTTGCTATGATTCTAGTATTGTAACATTTTGACTAATGTATGTTATCAGTTTTAAGAACTTTATGAATGCAATTGGCAGGAGTTTCTTTATTATTAATGTTATTTTACATGCTCTTTCTAAGCCACTGTATTACATCAACAAACGATATATAAACTAATTTAATTATATAACGGACTCTCCCCTGACCTATGGTTCATTGTGAAACAGGAGATCCCAATTTAACCAGAGATACATTTTTCTGCCTTGCTGAGAATCAAACTTGGGCACCCTTGGCTTATCAAGGAGTGGGACAAGACATAACCAGATTTTTTAAGGGGATTTCTCATGTCTTATTATTGACTCATTGTAGATTCAGTTTTGAATCGAATTTGAATCTGCTCATAAACTCAAATCATTTCTGAATCAAATATCTTTCATTAGAAAATAATTATTGAATTCTAATATTTAATAATGTAAATGCTTTAAGATTGGAGTGGAAATGTTTCAAATCCATATCCAATATCTTAGGATTGAATTTTTTTTTTAGTCAAATATTAGACTAACATTTAGTTTATAATTTAACTATAATTTTTTGAATTCATTCAATTTAAATAGTCAAAGCCGCATCCAAAGAATGGATAAATTATTAATATTTTTAAATACACAAGTTTCCATGGTTAAGTCAAATAATGTGAGCTGATTTGTTTAAATTATTTAAATAGTTAAATTATTCAAAAGGTTGAATTTTAGATTCAAATTTTTAATCATATTTAAAACTTTCCAATATTAAGATTCAGAATTTAGTATTGAAAAATCTTGGTTAAATTTTTATTTGAATTTTAAATTTATAAATTTCACACAAGATTATTAAATATGGTTTTTTCTTTTTTTAATATATATTTTAATTTTATTTTTATCGTTTGAGCGTTACTAATTTAGCTGCTTAACCCCAAAATTAAGAGTAGAGAAAAACCTTTGGCAATATACTTGCATGATTTTGTTATGTCTGCTTTTCTTTTAGAATTTTTATTTTTTTAACTTTAACATAGTATTAACTAAACAAGGGCTATTACAAATTATAATTTAATATTGTATATCATTTGAAATAACCTGTGCTTAAAGATGCTTAGCATTATTCACGCTCAGAGGCACTCACACAGTCTGAAGCTAAATCTACATTCTTTGTGTCTTTAGTCTGTAAAAAGAGATCAACTCTGCAGTAGTTAAATTATGTTTAAAGAATCTCAATTTATAAGTCTTTAGCATTCCGTAGAAGTTAGATAAACTTTAACTTTTATAAGGACCGTTGTTACAGATGGCTACAGAATAACAATCACAGGTAGATACATAAATTAACATTGATATGAATCAAAAAGAAAGCAGGTGGGAATGATCACTATTCTCTAACCTTATCGTAAGGACATAAGAATACAAAGCTTATGGAGTATGTAGATAAGGCGTAAGGTGTCAATCTTGAAATCAATTGGATTGCTGGTGACAAGGATTTTGAGCACTGAGGATGGTTTGACACAAGAAATTTATCACTATGGTTTTCACATACTCTCTCCAAACTAATTTATGTGCACTTCCTTTAAACAACTTTCCTTATACTTACTCCTTATATCAAGACGTTTTTAATGTTTTCATCTATTTGAGGTATTTAATGTGTACTTTCTTAACCGACTGATTACATCAGCATACAACTTATAAACTAACTTGAATATAGATCAAACAAACAACATCCAGCCCCCAGCTGTGTTAATTCATCACTGTGAAAGGGGAAAACCACATTTTACCAATGATCAATTTTTCGAGCATACCGAGAGTCAAACCCAAGACTCTTCCCTCAATAGACAGACACGCTACCAACTGAGCTAAGGTGTTGGACATTTTTTTAGCAAATAACTTAATCCCAGTAAGTAAAATATTGCCAAATTTGGAAATTTTATTAATTCTCACTATCGCTTATGAAAATATTTAGTAATTTTGTTCATTCAAATGTTAGCGGCTTTGCTCTTATTATAGAACACTGAGCAAATAGTTTATCAGAATTCACTCAATTTTGCAGTATTACTCGCATCAGAGGTCACAAGATCTTATATGACACTCTTGTGTTAGAGGGGATTGCTGGTGACGGGGTGATCAGGGTTCGAATCACGATCAGCTGTACTAAGGGTGTTTTATTCTAAATAATTTCCCACTTTCCCTTTACACAACTATGGGTAAATTTTCCTATAAAATTCTACCTTCCTTATTCATAACCCCTTAGTATAGTTATATATGTATAAAACCCAAACAAGTACTACTAAGAAAGGGAGGTAGAGGGGTGTATAAGTATATATCTTATTTTAAAACTAACAAATCATGATTAGAGTTGAATTGGGCTAATAGTTGTACCATAACATTAATTCAATTGTTTTATCCCAGGCTTAGCACCTATGATATGAGCTGGGGCCTAGTATCATACCTAGTAGCTTTATAGGCTCGACAATTTTGAGCTTGTGGTATAAGGCTGCTTGTGTGCTGTGTTGTGTGTCTGGTGATAGATTATTCATTGTCTACTATTCCATCTACTTGTTTGGATGTTGTTCGTGAAATGTGCCTTTGGGATGAAGGGACAGGGTTTACTATGGGGTAGCTTATAAGATATTGCCATAGCGTAACACATCAAGGTAGGACTGCTATCTTTCAGGGTAAACTGAGTGTACACATGATCATTGTAATGTTGTCAATGTTGGAAACTGATCACAGTGGTTGTTGAACAGAGAGAGATATAGTAGGAATCTTCCTGTTGAGTTGTTAGAACATGGCTGTGACAAGTGTACCTTTGTGTCAAAGTACATTCTAAAATCATTACTCCTATACCCTCTTTTGTAGGAGGAAGATGCCTGTTTGTGGTGTAGTGTGTCAAGGTTAGCTCAGTTAGAGGTAACATTTTCACAACTAACCCTTGACGCTTTTTAAAACTGATCTCAATGAATAACAAGTTAAATCCTAATCAATTTTTTAGCTAAGGGGACCTGGCGGTCTAGGAGTAAAGTGTCGGACGTCTGTGTTGGGGGTCCGAGGTTCAATCCTTGGTCCCGGCATAAATTTATCTGATTGCCAAACCCTTCCTTCACCTCTGACAAGACGTGTATTAATCACAACTTGGGAATGTGAGGAATGCCAGGCCTCCACCGTGGTTCGGATCCCACGTTAAACTGTAGGTCCTCCATTTCATCTCGCAATCACCCTACCATTACACATTAGCGTAAGTGCGTACAACCCGAACGGGTAGTAAGACGCGGTGCTAATAATAATAATAATAATAATAATAATAATAATAATAATTGTCTTTCTTTTTTGTAGAAAAAACACTAACTCTAGTTTGGGTCTAATGGCTGAATATCAGTTGAGGTTGATGTTCCAGAGCTCGTCTGATCATGTTTCTGTGACTTCATAATGGTCTAAGAATGAGATTGTGTAATGGGAATTAAAATATTACGTTTGGTAGTTTGTCTATATCATATTTCATATTTGTTTTCAACCTGCAAACAGCAGCGCAATCCATCTATTGAACCACTAACTGGAGTTTACTCCTCGTTGTTCCTCCGGGTTTGCTTAGGTTTTGCTTCAAGGTCATTTGATTTTGGTCTTGGTCCTAATATATGTATATTTTTACAAAGTGTCAAATATAAATAATACAATCTTGCATTTAATCCCAAAATCTATCATTCCTACTAAGACAGGTTGCACTATTTTGAAACTTATAAGATAGGGCAATAGTTTGGTTGGTCAAGGTAAGATTGCTACCTTTCAAGCTAAACGGAATGTAGATGGAAGGTTACAATATAAGCAGAGTCCACCAAAATAAATATTCTGACACTTAACCTCTTTATTTAACCTCCAGGAAAATGCCAATTAAATTCCTCTTGCTTACCCCTCTGACTACTTTACCAATACTACATCAATATGTCTTTCAGGTTTCATATGGTCCTTGAAAGACCTGGAATTTAATGTGTCTGTTTCAAGGCCTGGAAAAGTCCTTAAATTGCTCTGGGCCTTCTTGAAAAGTCCTGGAATTTCCAGGTTTAAATATTTATTTTTTAAATGCTTGTGAAGAATGGCTGTAACGACCGTGATTTAAGATGCACTGCAGCCTGAAATATTTAGCGCATCCTCTTTGATCAAGCTTTAGCGTATTATTACTCTCAGCTGCTCTTCCCGTTTCTTTTGTTTTATTTGTTATCGTGTCACCAGCTCAGAGATAGTCGCGCCCATGGGATGGGATATCTATAGGGGCAAGGGGAAACTTGTGCTAACTTCTCTGACAAACACATTGGCACTACTGTCATTGAAATAAGATGTTGTTTTCTTTAATTTCCTATATTTAAAAATCTCAATTCATGTGCATTCACCATTTTATTATAAGTTGCTTTAAAACTGTCATTTGTAATAATTCTTTTTAATATTTTTGACTACCTATTAACACCTTAAGTACTTATAATTACAGTTTTGCACTAAAATGCTCGCCGATAGCTATTAGTTAATCTCCCATCCACCTTAGCGCTTATATTCCTGTTCTAGCCATACTACAATATATACTGAATCTAGAATGACTGCACTAACCAATAAACCAAGGGGAGTGAAGAAAGTGACAACAAAGTTAGATTACTATTTTTACAGTCCTATTTGTTCATTAAATTTAGTGAAAATTTGTTTTCCATCTATTTAAAATTTGGTATGGTTTATAATTTTTCTATTGGCGTGTTTAGCTTTTGGCAGTACGATAAATAACAGTTTTAGTCCTTCAAAAGTCCTCAAATTTATTTTTCATATGTCTGTGGTCTTTAAAAAACTCATCTTTAAACAAAATTTGTCACTTGTTAGCTCACAAAAACTGGTCCTCAAAATATTTTATTAACAAATGCTGTGTACTAACTAAATGTCTAGCTAATGGCTGTAGGCTCAAAAATTGTGACAAACTTGTAAGAACTAGCAACTGTGAGTAGCATGCAGTTTGTGCTAACTAGCAACTTAAATACCGTGATGGGTGGACTTTACTTTTTAAGCAAAGAGTTTATTTGTTTAATTTAATGCCATCAAAATAATTGTGTATGATCGTTTCATAAGTTGTAATATGTTAATATTTTTCAAACAGTTCTTATTGTGTTGGTTGAAATAAAATATAGCTTGGTCTGATTAATCAGAATTTTGTAATACATCTGTTCATTATAAACTTTTAAATGTCCTATGTGTATGTGTGCTTAGTTTTAATTCTCATCATTTCTGTGCTTAAAGGAAAACATTTTAACCCTATTAAAATAATAGTTTATGTTTTCCCTGATCATTTTTTCAAACTATAATTTTATTAAGGACATTAAATTAAAATATACATCTTCATTTATTTTAAATGTTATAGTAACTTATATATTAGGATTCGTCTTAACTGCTGGGAAATTTGGCAACAAAGCGAAAGTTAAAGTCCACCTCTCTCTTTCTCTCTCCCTCCTTTAAAATGCTTTTTTGCAACACCTTTCTTTCAATTTTCTGTCTGTTTTTGTGGGGATTTTTTGCTTTAATGATTCTATAATATTTTGAAATATTCTTAAAGTAGATGTATTTTTGTTTAAAATGTATTATTTTTGTGAAAACGATATTGATTAAATATATTTTAATGTATCATGTTTGCCGAGCTATTCATTTTAAAATTGCTAAATAATGTTTGAATTTCATACATTTTTTGTAAAAAATTATGCTAATTATTATTTATTTTTGTTTTCAACTTTTTGAGTTTATAAACTGTAAAAAGTATGACTCCCAAACAAGTGTGTAACTTTGAGAAAGAGAGTGGTTGAGTTTGACGGGTGTTTTGTTGCCTTGGCAGGTGGAATCTGACACTGACGTGCCTGATTGGCTCGTGTCTGATCAGGAGGAAGAGCTTATTCGTCTGCTTAGCGTCGAGAACCTGCATCAGAATGACCCCAAGCCAACTACTGATATTATACAGTTACTTGTTGCTTAAATATACATGCTGTAGATTTAAATTAGATTTCAAAGGAATTATTTTATTGAATATATTAACAGTTGTTAATTTATTTGTTCACTAAGCCATACTATTCCAACTCATCAGCCAACATAAGTATTATTGTATAAACAATTAGATTTAATATGATGACAGTCTCAAATTGTATCAAACGTTATTTTATGAATCAAACATTGATGTTTTGTGCTCTCCATATAAATTGTGACTCACCCTAATAGGTGGTACGTTTTCTAAGGTGTCACTATCAGAATAAACTTAGTTACTGGCAACAAGAAGGTCAGAGTTCAAACATTGGTTGGGTGTACTACACTCTCTCCATGTGAATGTGGGTGTATTTAGTTTAAATTTTACCCTTCTCATCTCTATCCTAATAGTATAAATATTCAGATAACCTGGGTACTACTAAGCAGTGCATAAAAACAAATTATGGCTGTAAATTAAATAAAAACTGTGTAAGATGCTGGGTAATGAAGCACCCTGTTGAGAAGATTTAAATATTAAGAGATAAGTTTCCACAAGCACCCATACCTAGGTCAAGATGTTGCGGTCCTAACATCTTAGCCAGGCAGAGGGTATAAAATATTTTTGATGAAAAAATTAAGATAATCTTATCTAAATAACTTCTTAAAGTGTTGAATGCTAAAAAAAATTGTCCAAAGGTTGGCTTTTATATCATCCTTGTTTCTTAGGCTTCCCAGGGCATGATGCGGGACCCCTTGAAACACGAGTTTCTTGAGACTTGAATTAGGCCTTGACACAAATATTGGCACCCAACTATCTTTTCCTCATTTACATTATATTATTTTACAGTGTTTTTCTATAATCTCACATAAATATTAAGGCATATTAGAGGGAAATGTGTGAAATAGTAAACATAGACTGTGTATTACAGAAATACTTCAAACGGGCCAACATTGCTGCATGTTTAGCAAAGCACTCTCATTGCCTGTTCAATGAAATATCTTCCTATTAGAGCACCAGGACTTATCATAATTGTTGTTGCGTGGTCTTCCAGTATTTTACAATTGATTTGTTCACATGGATATTATATAGCCTACATTTTAAATTATAACATACATGATTTTAGGACCAATATTTTTATACCAGGCAAACAAATTTGAATACCTTATAAGTCATATTAGACTTGTTTAAAAAACCCTATTTTGAAATTATTTCCCCTGAGCCCTTGGCTCTGCAACATACACATGATAATGTAAGGAGTTGATATATTACATAATCTGATAAGTCAAGGGTAGAAATGTTTCAAATCATCCTACCACTCACATTTAAGCATTTGTAAATTATAATTTAAACACTTTGATTATTTTTGAGCTGTCACGAACTTCCCAAAATTACTGCATTTACTAAAGAACAGGTTTTTTTGTACCCATGCATAACACTATCTACTATTTCTAATGGCTTATTTCAGACAATAAGGCATATATATATAAACTATTGACATACATTTATGAATGGTAATTCTTTATTTCAACAATATTTCAACCTTACTACTTCACTGATAATATTGTGATTTTTTTGTTTAGTTTATTTATTTATTGTTATTATTATTATTACTTTTAGAATCTCCAATATATAGAGCAGAGACTTTCACTTTGGACTCTTTTTTTTTATACATATACATAGTTAATGATTGAATATACTAAATGATGTAAAGAAATGCAAAAATTTTATTAGAAGCCAGTAAAGAAACGGATTTAGGGAACAGAGGTCTACAATAGACTTAATCTTTGCCACACGACAGCTGATGGAAAAGAAGATATGAATATTGGAATGACTTGATAATGGTATTTATGGATGTGGAGAAGACATATAATAGCGTGGATAAAAATAAAAGTTTGAAAAGCGATGGAGGAGGCCAAAGTGGAAGGAGGAGTTGTAATGAGAGTGAAAATAATGTATGAGGATAACAGGAGTTTTGTTAAGATAATACATCCTGTAAATCACTCCTTTACACTTATTTTGCATATTCCTGCTCCAAATTATATTTCTCACTCTTCTGAAAAAAGCTTATACTTGCCTCCTTCACTCACTGATTTCTCTTCTCTTGATTTCAATTATTTCTTGTCACACTACTCAGGTATTTAAGCTTTCTATCTTCAGCTGCTCTCCTCCTACTGTCACACCAGTCGTGCATCTGTTTCTCTTCCTTGTTGTAATCAGCATCTCACTCTTCCTTACATTAAACCTCATTCCATGCCACTCCACCACTTCATTCCACTTATCCATCTGCTCCTAAACTAATTTCTTCTCATTCGCCCATACCATTAGAACATCTGCTGTCATCATTGCTTTCATACCTCCCTCCCTAATTCTCTCTATCACAGTATTCATTATTTCATCCATCACTACAACGAACAGTAGGGGTGAGAGTGCTCCTCATTGCTTCAGGCCATTTCTCAACTCAAACCATTCTGTCCTTTCCCTTCCCACTTTCACACAGCTCATACTCTCTTTATACATACTTCTCACTTTCCTTGTCGTCTCGTCCCTCACTCCTTTCTTCTTCAGTGCTTCCCACACTCCTTCTGAACACACTGTTATAGGCTCTTCCACCATCCTGGAAGGCCATCAGCAGGTTCTTCCCTTATTCATAGTGTCTCTCTTGCAGCTGTCTTACCGCAAAAATGAGATCTTCTGTAGACCTTCATGGTCTGAATCCATACTATTCCTTCCTCAATCCTTCCACTGTTCCCCTAATTCTTTTCTCCGGTATCTTTACATGCACCTCCACACAGTGTCTCATCACGGTGACTCCCCTGTTAATCTCCACACTTCTTCCTGTATCCTTTCTTGAAGATAGATACTATCAAACTCTTCTTCCAGTGCTCTGCTATCCTATCCTCCTTCCATATTACTCTTAATCTCTTACTTCATCCCCTTCATGTTCTTAAGTGCCTCTTCCACTTTCCTCCAGGTTAGCTCCCTCACATTTTCCTTGTTAATGTTTGCTTCCTCTTCTCCTTCCTTTATATTCCTCTATATTTGTGCTAGCATTCAGCAGGTCCTTAAAATACTCTTTCCCCATTTAATTGAGTTACTCTTTTTTTCTACATTCCGATTTTTGTCTACCATTTTGACTTGCTCTTCCCTAATTCTTCTTTTACTCCTGACAATTCCATACAGCACTGTCTTACTACCCCACTGTCCTCCATCATTTCTATCCACGTCTCCATCCAACTTCTCTTCTCCTCCTCCCCTCCCCTCTTTGCATTATCTGATAGCTTGTGATCTTAAGTGACCACACATATGTAACTGACAATTTCTGCGCGCCCATCACAGACTCTGTCTTAAAATACGAGTGAAGAATGACCGAGGGCACGAGACTACTTCTGAATAGCTCAGTGGTAAAGCATTGTCGCACAGAGCCCTGGGTTTGATTCCCATGTTCAGGTGTCATTTTTCAATGTAAAGAGTGTTAGTGACAGGTTGACCAACAATATATCTGAGAATACTCCAATACTTGTGACATGAAATTCCTAGGCTGTTCAAAGAGGAAGTCTCTCTTATTTTATTTATTGAAAGCTATTGAATTATTAAAATATTAAAATCTTTATTTATTTTTGTAATGTTCTGTGACACAATAAAACAATCATATTATATAATACTTGTGACAAAATTTATTATCTCTCTCTTAATCAAACTGGCAGTCAACATATAAGAGAACGCATTTATCTATTAATGGGTATGTATTATTAATTATTTTATTATAATTACTGTGGCATGAAATTAACATACCCTTTTAACACAACCCATTTCAAAATATTTAGACATATGTTTTTATTTTGATTTTATTAAATTTGAAATTAATTCAATTGAATCCTATAAAACCTTTTATATTTTCACTCCAACTTTATCACAAAATATCTCAAAATTTGTTTTTTAATAGGATTCATCTCAACATGAAACAAAGGTTATAAATGTTATGCCAATCCGCCTAATGAATATAAGTTATTGTGAATGATTGATGACAGACATAAAAAATTTCCTATATTTTGGTTATTTAATACTGTAAATTATACTGGATGTATTTTATTCAATTTTACAAATATTATATTTAAAGGTACTATATTATATAATCTTGCCAAAGGGTGATTTTTAAACTTTTGTTGACTTATAAATATTCATCAAGTTTTCTTTTTTTAAGTATAAACTAGTATGTGATATATTTTTAAAAAGTATTTTAAAATACAACAAAGTATACTTGCATGCTAAACATCTTTCTTTTGTAAACTGAATATTTAGTTTGGTATGAAGGTAATATATATTTTAACACTGAACTACTTTTGCCCTAAAGATGTGTGGTAGAGTTGTATGCACTTCAAATTATTTTGTTTTGTGATGTGTGTAAATTAAACTTTGCTGTGTTGTGTTTTCATGTTAATATAAAATTATATTGATTTTTTAGACTTTAATTATGTGTATTTTCCCATTTTATTATTAACATGTTTATTACTATTAACAGGTATTAGAAGCCAGTGTGGAATGCAACTGTTGCACTAACAACATGTTTGAGCTGTGTTTATAACGTGTTTGTTGTATTTAAACAGTAGTTACTTGTTGGTGTTTATGACTAGTACCAGGAGCTCACAACTTAACATGTTTCTAGGTTATGGTGACGAATGTAACGTCACTCCTGAAAACTGTGAAAGCAGTTGAAGACGAACACACCCGAGGAACTAGAGCCCTTGAAGCGACCATCGAGGCAATTGCTCAGGAGATACGAGTAAGTTTGCTGATTTGATGTTAAAATTGTGAGGTCAATTATTTTGATAGGGTGAATATAGTGTTTGCTGATGAATAGAAACATTTTATCTTTAATTAAACTGATTTCTTTTATGTTAATTTAGTATTTTTAATATCTAATTGATATTAAAATTTATTCTATAATTGCTTATATCAATGTTTGAGGAATTAGAGAGCTTTCCTACAAATTTATAGGTGTTTGCCTTTTAATAACTTAATATATTTATAATGTTTGAGTTATTGTGTTTCATTGGTATTATTCCTGGCACTAGGTCTAGTTGTGTAATCTCTACTAGTTTAAAGAAAACCTATCTTAATTTCTTGAAGTAAACGTATAGTCTTGGGGAAAAGTTTACCTTACTTTTTTGAATTAAATTTGTTTAGTTAATACAAAAATTCAAATGTTTGATGCAGTAAAATAAAGTAACTAATTTTGAAATTCAAGATGATAAAGGAAAACACTAACCTTGGAGTGCAAGAGATTCACTTTTGAGAGGAAATATCAATTTTTTTAATTTATTTGAATTGCTATCACGCAGAATGAATGTTTCCGCAGGCCCTCAACTCCCCGGAGCAGCACAAGAGCTTGTCCACTCCCGAGGATTTGGTCCGCTGTACCAAGGCCATCACCCTCGCGACAGCCAAGGCTGTGGCCGCCGGCAACAGCTGCAAGCAGGACGATGTCATAGTGGCCGCCAACATGGGCCGCAAGGCCATATCTGATATGCTCACCATCTGCAAGGTCAGACACATAATGACTTAACGTTCGTTTTTTCACTTCCTTATTATAAATTTGTTCTAACTAAACTAAGATTCCTCCAGCTTAAAACCTTAGATCTCACTGACTGAAACGTACAATTAAAAACAATAAATGTGCATCTACAAGATTTGTTTTTACCCTTTTGCCAACAATGCCGACAATGAAGAGCTTCGCAGCCGCACTCTCCACTCGGGTCACGATGTGGCAGTGCAGTACCGTGAACTGCTCCAGACAATCTTGCACACCTTGAGTCGCCCTGGCGGGGCTTCAGATGCCAAACAAAGCCTCCCTCCTATCTCTCGGCGTATTGCACAGTGTCTCACTGAACTGGTAGCATCTGCGGAACTTCTCAAAGGTCTGTTGGAGAAACCTCTTATTTTATATAACTAGTGATTACTTATCACTAGATGGGGGCTCGCCTCTGTCACAATATTATATTAATTGAGTTAAAAATAATAATGTAAAACTTAATGAACCCATGACCTTTGATCTAGTCTGTCTATTATTGAACTACTAGATTTATTACTATTTTCTCTATTCCTTTTTAGTGTCTATTTGAAGTTGGCTCTTAGTTAGATTAACTTATTAAGTATAATACAAAGGCTCTTGGAGACTTAAAGATGCAGATGAGGAATGTAGTTAAAAGTAGATACAGCCACATTAGTGTGTAGGAAAGATGTAAAAGGACCCCCATTATACCTGGTCACAATTCAAAACCCAACCCCTCCATTCAACAACAACCATCTCCAATATGGGTCTAACACTTTAGACCACTGAACCATTTTTACATTAACTCATTTTTAAGAGCAGTTATTGCAAGTAAGCATTGCTGTCCAAGCTATTTTAAAAAAGAAATCAAATTGTAAATGTTCTATAGACTAGCTATACAGAATTATATAATAAAATTATGTTATAGAGATGAGCCACTCGAATCTTCGAATCCTTGAATCCACCGAATCTTGACAAGTATTTGAGATTCAAGGATTCGGTGTTTTATTGGATTCAATGGTCGAATCTTTCACCTGATAAGCAAAGCATAGTAATATTATTTTGAATTCAAAAATTACTTAAGCATGAATAAAATCATTATTAAAAAAAAATTGTTAGGTGTGGAAAATCTAACATGCCTATATCCTACCCTCCCACCTCTATGGGAAACTTGGACTCGACCGTTTCGGCACATGCTCACCTCTAAAACTTTCACCTCACAAACAATCCTGTCAATATTTTAATGATCACATTAAAACTCTCCAAAAACTGAAAATCAAAACTAGAATTACAAATAAACTCGAAATAATTAAAACAAATTACGGCTTTTTTTTAACAGAAATAAGAATACATTACACAATATGATACAAAGTCAGCCGCCATTACACATGATACAAAGTTGGCTGCCATGACGTATATCATGTTTACTCGCCAGAGTGATGATTAAATAAAGATACTGTTAATTCTTACTACCAAACTGGTTTTAATTATCTACAACTATACAAAGGACCCTAATTTATTGCATACAATCCTTAAGCTAGATATTTTGTTGGGTTTCATGAAAAATAAATACTGTCATCAGTCAGACACCAATAAAACTTTATTTATGCCTACGTTCCACGTATTTTCAATGTATGTTTAATTGCTAAGAATGTTGTTTTAGTCTTTATTAAAAAAAATTGTATATTTATTTTTGCTTTCTTACTAAAATAAATTATAATCCTTCACTGATGATTAGAGTTGATCAAAGGATAACTAGGCCTCATCTGTTTATTTTACATGTTTTTCTCGAAACTTAACTCATTCTAACAACACTTTTAAAAATACTTAAAAGACACTCAAATTTAGATTGATTTTATTTTTAAACAATAATATGAGTCTAGATTGTTTAATTTGGCTGGATTTTAACCTGTATTTTGAGAGGGGTGGCTGGGGTTGATTAAAATTGAAAGCATGATTGAAATAAATCATAATTTACAGTTTAGGCCTATATTGTGTAATGTTGGTCTATTTGTAAATCATTAAAATTTCTAACAATTTGCTAGGATTCAGATTTGAGATTCGAAAATAAAATGTAGATTCGAATTCGAGAAATAGTGGATTCGACCAATCTCAAGTATGTTAGTAAACAAAATTATGTAAACATTTTTATGAACGTTTCTAAAACTACAAAAGTAGCTTAAACTATTTTGTACAGCCTCTGTTGTTTTTTTTTCTTCAAACTAAACAATTTTACTTTGTTTAAAGTTGGGTTTGATCCACTATTTTATGAATCCAAATTTTGGAAAAAATTATGAACATAAGAGTAAATATAAAATATAATGTAATGATAGAAAATAGAAATAATAACTAAATGTTAACATTCTTTTGTCACTCCCGGCTTCTATTTGCTCTACAATATGTGTGGGGTGGCTTAATGCTGCCACTTGTACAACTATTATAATTGTAAGGGATTGCATATTTAAGAATCAAATAGCCGAAGCTATTATTTATGCTTCATAAAGTCTGCCTTAAAATATGAGAGAAGAATGACCCTGGGCATGGGACGATTCCTGGATATCTCAGCGGTTAGAGCATTGGCGTACTAAGCCAAAGGTCCCGGGTTCGATTCCTGTGTCTAGGCGTCATTTTTCAATTTTCAGAATTCATATATTTAGTTAAGAGCTATATTAATGTTCTGGGGCCTGATTGTTAAGTTTATCCTATAATTAAAATGGTTCTTAACCACCATTAAGCAGTATTAAAGTTTAAAAACAAATTTCACTTTCAAATTTGAAAAAAAAAAAAAACAATCTTTTTAAAGGGATTTGAGTCTTGAATTAGAAATTTTCTCAACTTCTGTTTGTGTTTGTACTATTTAGGAACAGATTGGGTGGATCCTGACGACCCAACTGTAATTGCTGAGAATGAACTATTAGGCGCAGCAGCATCGATTGATGCTGCCGCTAAAAAGTTGGCAAGCCTGCGTCCTCGAAGATCTATTCAGGTAGGTCCTTTTAGTTCATGCTTCTGTGCAATATTAATAGTTAGTGTGAGACAGAGTGGGTTTACGTAGGAGGGATGAGAGGGGAGGTAGAACCCAACAAAGGTCATGTACAGGTTACCATTAGAATGTTGTCAAGGTCAGCATTGAATAACCTTGTATTTGAAAGGAGATGGGGAGGAAGCATAGAGAAAGAAGGTTTAGAAAGTCGTCTATCTCCCTGTTGATCTAGTAGACCACAAATAGCTTAGTGCAACACTGTATCAAGTACAACTGAAAACTAAAATGTACAAAGTAAATTTTTGAAATAACTGCTTTAACTTCTCTTTTTTGTTGGAGGGAGACTTGTGTCCTTGTGTTAGTGTCAGGATCAAGCTATTTGACATATTTAAGTAGATTAATCATTTGTTTGTTGAACTGAAGCTTGGCTCGTTTTATAATAAGGATCTTTTCAAGAATCTCACTCAACTCAAATGAAAATAAACCTGAGCTTGCATGCCTCTACCTAATATCTTCATTTCTAAAACATTCCTGGCACACTAGTTTTCATACAAGGACAGGTAGGTAAACTGATGCTGTCTTACCTCAAGAGGATGAAAGTGGTCCTTACTCTCTGTAAGATATGTTTGATATTCTTGGTTGTTTATTTACTATCACCCAGGAATCAAACATATTATTACAGCGAAAGGAGTCTTCTTCAGGACATCAAGAAAGAATAACAATACATCTGAAAGGTATTATTACTAGAACTTAGGAAGAAGAATTAAATAGAGTATGCCTTTTACTACAGTAGCTTCATGGCTTCTTTGGTGCTGACTGACAGCTCACAGCTGACAGCTGATGGCTTTGAAAAGCTACCAGACCAAATTATGTATCTCAAAATTTAGATATATACCTAAATGTTGACTGTCAGAAGTCAGCTGTGAACTGTCAGTCAGCACCAAAGAAGCCATGGGGTTACTGTATATGCTTATAAACATACTTAACAAACTTGATAATATTATATAGGAAGAAAAGTAAAGTTGGGTAGAATCCACTATTTTACGAATCCAATCTAAATCCGAATCTTGGAAAAAATTATGAACATAAAAGGAAATATAAATACAATAGCCCTTTCGGTCATGAATTTTCTTTGTCAAAACTTGCTTTCTTGAAATTTAACTCTAATAGTTCCAATGCCAATTGCTAGATCACAGCACTAACCACTTCTACTATTATTATGTCTATAAACGTATACAAAATGACTTAAAAGATGAAAAACAGTCAAGCATTATTGCTAGAAGATGGTGTTAGAGTGTTGTGTACAATTATACACGCAGGGATCGAAAGGGATAGAATAATAACAAATACAGATAGTAACTCACTTTTAACATTTGTTCTTATAATCCAATCATTATAACATTCATACATTCAAAGTGTTAAATTACAGATTTGAGGCCTGGTTCTTAAGTTCATTCTATAATCATAAAAGATCCTGAACCACCAATAAGGTGTGTTAGAGCTTAAACCAAATTTCACCTGGAAAAAAAAAAAAATAAAGTCTCACATTTGAAAGTTTCTCGAATCCTAAAATCTTGAATATCCTTGAGGTTTTGATGGATTCAAGAGTCCCGTCTCCAGAAAAAAGTTAATATTATTAATTCCTGAAAACAGTTGTACAAGGCAATAATCAACCTTAGAATAATATGTGCCCTTTTCCTTAGATTAGCCACTATGCCTTTGGCACTTATCTTTTAGTGTGCAATTCAAAGTTATTTATGAAGCTGAGGAAGGTAATTCTTTCACATTCTGACCTGAACTCTCACAAATCCCCTCGATGCTTAGTGAAAACATAAAATTGTGTGAGTAAATTAGCAAATACATGATCCTAGACAACCACTTTCTCCGTCTCTTTTCTCAGAGCTACACTTGCCAGATTTGAGATAAAATCAGATATATTCCGTCTTTCATCTGATATTGTTATACAACCATGCTGATTACTACCTACCTTGAATCATAATTATCATCCTCATTCATCTTCAATGTTTCCAGCCTTTGGCCAGGATAGTTTAGTTAAATGCCTCCATCTTCCTCTTTACTTCTGCCATTATTCCTCCTTTAATTGCTTTAATTCTTCTTCTCTAACTTGCACACTTTCTGTTAATTGCTCCTCCCATCACTTTCTTGGTCTCCTTTGCAGTCTTTTTCTTACATACTTTATCTTCATTATTCTCTTTGGTACTCTCAACTTTTTTATACTCATTACAAGACCATAACATCTCGGCCTTTATTCTTCTACTATCTCATGTACTCCCTGAATCCCTTTCTTTATACTTCTTAAATTTTACACACTGTACTTTTCTCAGCTCCACTCCATCCAACTTTATAGCTTTACTAGGACTTATCCTCTTCTTTGTCATTATCATCACTTCACACTTTGTCATGCTACACTTCGTTCCACATTCTTTCACTTTCTCATTCCATTCCTTTAGCTTTTCCTTTACTTCCTCTTCTTTCTCCCCCCATACCATCAAGTCATCAGCAAACATCATGGCTTTCTTTAATTCTTTCTTCCCCGAGCTTCCTTGCCACTGTATTTCATTTCCATTTCCATTACAGTTGCCAAGAGTAGTAGTATGTATTAAATATGTTGATGCTCTAATTGCATTGAAATATTGAAGTGTTTATAAATGTGTATTAGTGTTCTTACTTTTATTTGTGCTTTGTTTTTGTACAATTCTATAACTTTATTTATTTTAAAAGAGTAGTAATGAAAGAACAGTCCCCTGTTACACTTTATTTTTGTTTTTTATAGAACCACTCCATCCACCTCCTTTCCATCTTAACATAACTCGAGTTATTCTACTGCAATCTCTTTACTTTCATTACAACTCTTCCCACTCCAGCCTCCTTGTGACCGATGTGAACATGAATCGTTAATCTATATCTCATCCTTCACCCCTAAATAATCAAGTGATAACGGCTGATATGAGCTAATTACCAATACAATTATCTGATTTTGAATCATCGATACACCTCCATCCAAGTCAAGCAAAAGAAAAATGTGTACTTAAAATAAAATTGGATTGAATGTTGTAAGTGTGTATGTATTTAATACATTAAAATAACGCTAGTCAAACAACTTAATTGTGTTTGGAATTATCTTTAGGAAACCGATGAAAGTCTCAACTTTGATGAGATGATCCTGGAAGCGGCCAAGTCTATTGCTGCAGCAAACTCTGCACTCGTGAAGGCTGCATCAGCAGCGCAAAGAGAGTTGATTGATCTGGGGAAGGTAAGTTGAAGATATTTGTAACCACTAGCCAAGAAAATGATTTGGTTCATCATAATCATCATCATCAATTGGTAAACAGCCTTTGGCTGGGTCAGTTTAGTAAAGTTTGTTCACTATAAAATTCATTATGTTGAAAACTCTATACTGAATCTGGGATAAAGTTGGTGAATATGCTCTTATTCAGCACTTTACTTTAAAGTTATTATCTTCAATTCTTAAAATACACTTGAATTAATTATTATACAAAAAGCTTTACGTTAGTCATAATTGTATTAAGGGGTGTTAAGTCTGTGTGAAGCCTAGACATTTCGAATCTGAATCTAATTTGGATTAAGAATAGAATTGTGTTGAATCCACTATTTTACAAATCCAAATCCAAATCCTTGAAAAAATTATGAGCATAAGAGGAAATATAAATACAATAGAATAATATAAAATACGAATAGTAACTTAATGTTTACATTCTTTCTTATAATCTATTTATTATAACAGTCATACAACCTGCTTTCTTGGCCATGTAGTCTAACATGCTACTCTCACAGTAGACGAGACTGCTGATGACAGGGAGATCTAGATTAAAATCTCAGTCGGGTGTACTAAGGGCGATTTTTCCAAAATAGCTTTCCATTTTTCCTCCACGCAAATGTGGGTACACTTCCTATAAATATAACCTTCCACATCTAAGACCATAATTGTATAGCCCAAACGGGTAGTTTGGGCTATACAATTTGGTAGTAAAAAAAAATTGAACTTTCAGATAAGTGTTAAATTACTGGTCTGGAGCCTGGTTGTTAAGTTCATCCTATAATTAGATTTGGTTCTGAGCCACCAATAAGCAATATTAGAGCACTGTGTAATATTCATAATCAATTATTTTAATGTAGTTTTAATGCTCTTTTTTTATTGGATTTAATTCTAAGACTAATATTTGATTTGGATTGGATTCAATCAAGTTTCTAAAGAAAATATTTAGATTCAATTTGGAATTGAAATTTTGTATTTGGGCAGGCTTACAAAATATTTAGACTCACTTTTATACAATGTATACAATATACACTTTTTTTTTTAACATTTAGTGCAAATATACAAGATTAAATGACTAAAATATATTTTTTTAAATGGCCAAAGAGCAAAGTTAAGGTTAAAGATAAAACTCACTCAGAAAAAATAAAAATAAAAAACAGCTCCAATAGTCTCACAAATTGAAAACATTCTCATCATCTGCAAAAAATTTAACTTGGAATATTTTGTTACTAATCACACAAGGTGATTTGTTTATTTTGATTAGTTAATTTCNCTGGTAGCTGCAGCCACCCACAGTCTGGTGGAGTCTGCCAACGCCCTGGTACAGGGTGTGTCGAGCGAGGAGAAACTCATCTCTAGTGCTAAACAGGTGGCCTCCTCTACGGCCCAGCTGTTGGTGGCGTGCAAGGTCAAGGCCGACCCTGACAGCGACAGCACTAAGAGGCTACAGGTACATTCTTTCAATGCCACACCAGTTGAAATAGTTTGGTACTTCTTTTAACACAAATGCTTTACTTTACATCCATTACTGTTTCCAGCCTGTGGCCTGGGTCAGTTTTTTATTCAAGTCATATATTTTCCATTACTGGCTTGCTAGACCTGTCGTAGCTTTATATGCCTTATAATCTAACTCAAAACTAGGACAAGCACAACATACAGTCCTCCGGCCGTTAATTCACCATTGTAAAAGGTTAAACCAACATTTCACCAGTGATTCATTTTGTTGGGCATGCCGGGAACTGAACCGGAACCCTTAGCCCAGTAGACAGACATGTCACCAACTTAGTTAGGGATAACACAAATACTTATTTGGTCAAATTAAATGAAACATATCTACTGAAGCAATATTTTTATTTACTATGGTAATTTTTTTTGTATAGATGGGTCGATTGCACTGTTTAACAAATCTGGATCTCCAATCTATCTTTGAATCCCGAATCCTGCAATAATTATCAGCATAAGAGGAAATATAAATATAATGTTATAGTATAATAATAGAAAATACAAATAGTAACTAAATGTTAGTATTCTTTTTTATAAGCCATTCATTATAACATTCATACATTCAGTTAAGTGTTAAATTATTGGTCTGGGGACTGGTTGTTAGGTTAATCCTATAATTAAAGGGAAAATGGCACCAAACAGCTATATTTTCTAAAAATTGAAAGGAGTATAGAAGGTCAAGGACTACACACTTACCAGAAAACTGTAGGCCTCAAAGTTCACAATTAAAACACAACAAAACACATAATTATGTAATTTCAGGGTACATCAGTCCTCTTCTTCAGCAGAAGAGAGTAAAAAACAGATTAGACCATTAACTATGGCATCATGTCTATAGGTTAATCATGGTCATTTAGATTCTGTTGTTGACTGTTTCTTGTTTCAAAAAAAGGCTAAGGCCTGGATTCTGTGATTGCCTGTTCAAGCACGTGTCTTTATTCTTGGTAGAAGGTTAGAATGTTGTATTATATTATATTTAGTTCTATAATCATTGAATCATTAAATGAAATTGTTTTGTCTGTTATTATTGTCTATATAGAAATTACTGACTGGTAAGCCTGGAGTAGGCCTGCTTCGAAGGACAGGAAAGAAGGTTATCTAAGGTTGAAACCAGGAAGCTGTCTGGATTTAGTAATAATTATTTTGGTGAGCAAGTTCCCACCTACAAAGCTGGGAAGCATTGCAACTATTGGGGAGGGCTCGTATAGCTATTGTAGTATACCATGAGTCAAAATCTGAATTATGTTGTTTGGGCATGATGAGCTACTGGTTTGTCAGGGTCGTTGTGTTAGGTGTCAAAACGGTGACCATTCATTGGTTGTCTGAATGTTCTGTGGTGAGGCCAATGTATTCAGCAATGCAGTAGTTGCATTGTAGCTGCTAAAATATTTTCTCTGGAGCAGTCTTAGGCCTTTAATGGGCTATTCCATCTGTGTGAGTCTGCTGTTGAATGAGGTGGGAAGTTTGTGAATTTTGCAGGTATTGCATCTCGGTTTGTTGCAAGGGTAGGAACATTTGGCCTGATGTTTGTTTTCGTTTGTGGCTGGGTCAGGTAATTTAGGGTGAACCAGAATGTAGCGGAGATTAGGGGGGGCATTTGAATGTGATTCTTGGAGCACTGTCGAGAAGAATTGATGAGGGGAGGATGCCTTTGTTCAGGTTAAATCTGAGTTTGTCCAGTCCTCATAATACTGGGTTGTGAGCGGTATGTTATTGTAAGGTTGTTTGTTGATAGGCTCCTGATTGGATATAACTTTTTATTTGACTGTTGGTTGTGTGTTTAGGGTATCCTCTGGCTGTGAAAGCCTTGAATAGCTGTTGACATAGCCTGTTAAGGTCTTTTTCCTCGGAACATATACGTTTGGCTCTGGTCGCTAGGCTGTAGGGTAGAAATTGTTTTACATGAAGAGGATGGGTTGCTTTGCAAATTGAGGTATTCTTGATGGTTGGTGGCTTCGGTGTAGACTGTAGTGTTTTATGTTTCTCTCGTGAAGATTCACTTTCCAGATCCAAGAATATGGTATGGTGTTGTGAAATGTTCCGGGTGAATCTGAGGGTGCTATGGTTTTATAATCTGTTCAGGAACTGTAACTAATTTATTGAATTTAACATAACTAAATATGAAGCACTGTTACATTTCAAGCTACATTCATTAGATCATTTCTAGAGTTTTGATCACCTTTGTGTTATATTACCTTAAACTACTTATAACTTGCATAACATATCTCCAATTGCATAGTTTACTCCATAAGCCATATTGTATTTGAACTTTTTTTGTTTTAATAACTTTTTATATACACAATTACATTTGTAAAGATAAAATTTGTCTTACTAGTAGATTTTTAGAACACAATTTTGTCACATTAAATTAATCACTAAACTAATTTTCGTGCATGCTTGTCTTAATGAACAGTCTGCTGGTAACGCCGTGAAGCGTGCAACAGATAACCTAGTGCGTGCTGCGCAACAGGCCATTCAACAGGAGGAAGAACGCAGTCTTGTTCTGAACCGACGCATGGTGGGTGGTATTGCCCAGGAGATCAATGCACGCTCAGAAGTGTTGCGCATCGAGCGACAGTTGGAAGAGGCTCGTGGCCGTCTGACAGCCATTAGGCAAGCCAAGTACAAGATCAAGGGTGGAGAGACCTCGCCTTCTGACGGTGAGACAGTACGGCTATGGCAGTGGCTACGAGTCCTTCACCACCAGGTCATTAAACCTTTAGAAAATATTATACAAGCATTTTAAATTTAGGGTAACTTGAATTTCCAAAGAAATATTTCAAAAATTGCTTTATTTGGGTTTTTTTCTTTTCTTTTGAATAGTATTTGCCTATACAGGGTAGAGCAGAAATTGTTGATACATTTAATAACACTGTATTTTTACTATTTTAACTAAAAATGCTGCAAGCTTGGGTTTTTTCATTAGAGTCAAATTCGAGTAGAGTATTTTAAAAAAGCTTCCAATTTTGAATACATTCATAAATTTAAAATGCCACCAGTCAAAATATACATAAAATTTAAATATTATGGCTCTACAAGCTTGGGTTTCTCATTCGAACCAAGTACTTCGAAAATCTCTCGAGTTGGAGTATATTCCTAATTTTAAAATATCACCATTCAAAACAAACTTAAAATAAGAATGACATTCATATTTAAATAATAGTAAATACTCTTGAAAAAAAGTTTAAATAGCAGAAATATTGTTTTTAAGTTATACGTAACACTTTAAAAACACGATTTAAAAATAACTACAGGACTTAAATAATAAAATAATAGAAAAAATAATCAAAATGGTTTCGACATTCATATTTTTGAAGACATTACAAACACACTAACCAAAAAAAGTTCATAAAATTGTATTTTTGATGAGCTAATATTTCCTCACAATAAGCCTTCATAGATTTAATTACCCAAAAAATGTAAGAATCACACAGCGTTATAAATTTGAAATCTTTCTTATTTCATTTATTAGTCCTTAATGTAATAATCATGCATAATTATTTCCTCTATTCCAATTCCATTCTTCTTCCTAGAAATTTATTTATTTTATCAAAATTTATTTCAATGCCATTTTCACTGCTTGTAAAAGTATATGTTCATAATATAAAATGAAAAATAAGATTGTTAAAATAATATTTCTAGTAGACAATATGAAACAGTAAATGCTTTTTTGATTTAGATGTTGTAAGTTTGGTATATTGCAATGTTAATCAACACTGATTCTAGACAGGTGAACCAACATAATTCTATAACTAAATAGTAACTAATGCTAGTTTTTAAATATATTAAGTTTGAAAACAATCAAAATGTATTCTCATTGTTAGATTTTTAAGTTAATTGAAATTATAATTTTAGAAAGGGGCCATATAAAAATAGTAAAATAAATGATTATTCAATTATTTAGTGATATATTTAGCTATTTTTATGTTCATTGCCTTGTAATGGCAATTCAACTTCAATCGAGGATTTAAAATGGACAACAATATTGAATAAGTTTATCTGTCGAAAGTAGTTTTAGACCTATTCACGTAATTAATGTGAAACTATTAAATTGCCATTATCATCTAAATTAAATAACCTTACTTACCATTGTGTTTTAAAAATTGATTTCTGCGAACATAAAGAGTGATGTTCAAAAATGACAAGCATACAAAACTTTTGATCTCGATCTCGAATTTTAATGATGAGCTTTGCTCATAGCTCGAAATCCGAATACTCGCAGAACCCTACTTCAAATTAAGCTTAAAATGACAACAAAAGAGACAAATTTTACATACCCTTGAATCATTAATTTTTAAAAAACAATCTCCTTAAGAATGGTCTCCATTAAATGCAATACCTTGTATGTGCTCGAATGTTGACCTGTTTTTGAGCAATATCATATTAAATTGCTTCAACTTTCACCACACGAGAAACAGTCTGAAGCTGTTAAGTCTGGTGAACATGGTGTCCAGCAATGTCTCCAAATTGTAAAACAAGGTGCCCAGGAAAATTTTTGTGAAGCACCTCCGTTGATGTTCAACCTTTCTGAGCCCTGAAATGGAACGCAAGGGCAAGGATGCCAACAATATGTGGTTCTAGCATTATGGGGCAACAACCCAAACAGCCTGAACATCAATGGAGGTGGTTCGCAAAATGTTTCCTAGACAAAATTTGTGGACATTTGCCCGGCCACCACGTTTACAAGACTTACAGCCTTGGACTTTTTCTTGTGTGGTGGAAGTTGAAGCAATTCAACAAGAGACGTTGAGCGAAAACAGGTCAAGATTCGAGAAGCACATACAACAAGGTATTGTATTTAATGGAGGCCATCTTAAGGAGATTGTTTTCACAAAATTATTAATTCAAGAATATGTAAGAAAAAATGCAATCTTTAGTTGTTATTTTAAGTTTAATTTGAAGTATTTATTAATTAAAATAGTAAAGATGTAGTTTTATTCAATGTTTCGACACTTTCTTCCCCACCCAAACATTCAAAATTAAAGTGACATTCAAAAAACATAAGATAATTTCACTATTTTTGTTAATTATTTCTAGGGCTGGGCTGATCTCATACTTTATCAGTGATACTGATTATTTTATTTCAGTTTTATAAAGATAATTTGTGATAGTAAAACATTAATTTTTGATAGAAGAAAGCAATGGTATACAATTAAGTATATATGAAAGTCGAAGCTTTGGGGATGAATGATTTTGTATACATATATTTAATTGTATAGCTTTGCTTTCTTCCATCTTTATTCCAAAGCCACAACCAAGTTGCCTGGTGGTTGTAATAGCTCTTAGTATCCAATGATATCCACTTGTCCAACACGGACTCTGCCCTAAAATATGAGTGAAGAATGTACCTGAGCACAGAACGATCCCTGGATAGCTAAGTGGTAGAGCATTGGCTCAATAAGTCAAGGCTCAATTCCCGTGTTCAGGTGTCATTTTTCAATTTATTCAATTTAATTTTTGGATGAATAAAAAAGCCCAAAGAATTTCCAAGTGACTTAGAAATGCATGTAAAGAGTGTGGGATAGTGTTAAGTAGTGTAATGTGTGATAGGGTAGGAAGCCAACCTAAAAGTTTAATTAGATTAGACTTTGAAAGAGACAAATAAACTCAACCTCTTTATTTCTTCACACTTCCATCTTATGGTCACTTTCACATTCACACCGGATTTTATTTGTTCCAGATATGAAACCCGATCTTTTGAAAACAGTGGGAATCTTAAAACTCCCCCCAACTCAAGTTTTGTGCAGACTCAGCATGTGTCGACACCATATCCAAGCCACAGTACAACTACCAACATAACAACCAGCGGCGGTGTTGACAAGCCTGTGTCATCACCTGATAAACTGTACTCCAGTATCAGTAAAGTATGTTGCAACCTCTTTAACACTTTACTAAGTCTGCCCATAGTCCTTCAAACTAAACTGTCCATTTTTACCACATTATTGGATACAAAAATGGCTCTAGTAGATAATAAGACTTTTAAGGGTGATGCAAAAGGGGATGTGGGGTGTAGGGGGTTGAAATCAACTTGAATATACATTACTACGAATAGAAAAATTAAAGCTAAAATATTTTATGTGTTTCTATCCCTGGCTTACTATAAACACACATATTTAAATAACATCAATTTTAAAAAATATCCCTATATAATGGTTTATTAATATTTAATTACAATTTTTATAATGAAACCCTACTTATTACAAACTAGTTAATAAGATGTTTAGTATAGACTCTCTATATGCATAGCCTACAATGTAGACAACCTAACTTGTATTGAACTATTTTTTACCAGACAAAATTTTTATCATCAAACATACACATAAATCACTTAAAGTACAAGGGAAGCATTATTTCCAATTTTCTAAACCAGTCCATGAGTGTGTTACACAATCTACATACCATTATTTTTTTAACTTATGAAATATGTAAAAGTCATCTTTTAAATATTCACGATCTCTTTCAAAAATACTTAAAACTTTTGTCATTTTTAATTTTTATTCACCTATTATTCTCTTAAATAATTTTTATTATTATATTTAATCAAGACACTTGAAAATAACATTACTTGATAGTGACCTTAAATGGAATACCAAAGATATGAAGATAAAAAGATCTCACTCTAGCTTAAATATGGTGTCATTTTCTTCTTCTTTAAATATATGTCTTTGGGCACAACATGGCTTTCAAATTAGCCAGTTCAAACACTTCTTTTACCTTTAGTCTTTGATTTAAGGAAATAAATTTTCTTTGAGACATTTTTTGGTATTAGTGCAGTTGGCACCACTTATTTTTTCAGGCAACAATGTTGTTAGTGTTATTGCTAATTTGCATTAAATCAACAAAATTGACCATAATTCGCATTTAAAAGGCAAAATGGTCAATTTCACCAAAATATTTTATTTCCTGAAGGTATTTTTACTTAATAAATGCTACAATGGCTTTTAAATGTTTTAATGGTAATTTTGGTGGTGTCTCTAGCTATTTAATAACCTGTTTTAGCTATTTTATAAAGTGTTACCAAACGTATGTCTGGTATTGTCTCGGTCATAAACATGCGTTATAAGTAGCACAGAAACACTCTGGTTGTAAACATTGATACCAGGTCGATCGTGTAAACACCCCCTAACCAAACCAAGAACACAGGTCATACGTTACATTGCTGGAACTGTACAAATAGGTGATGATTATCTCTTAAACAAAATCAATCATTATTCCTTGACCTAGGTTTCATTCTATCTGAA